>CM076570.1:963848100-964023314 GCA_034641835.2 Pinus albicaulis | reverse complement strand
TGGTGGAGGAGTATGACTCCATTGTCAGAAACAATGCTTGGGAAATTGTTCCAAGGTCGGTTGATAAATCAATGGTAGGTTTGAGATGGATCTACAAGGTAAAGCAAGTTGTTGATCGAAGCGTCGAGAAGTATAAGAAAAGTTTTGTTTCTTGAGGCTTCTCACAGATCAAGGGGATTGACTATGAAGAAACCTTTACACATGTCACATGGTATTCTTCCATACGGACCATCCTTGCTCTCTCAGGACAAATGGGTTGGCACATTCATTAGATGGATGTGAAAACTGTGTTCCTTAATGGGATCGTTGAGGAAGAGGTGTAGATTGAGCAGCCTGAAGGATTTGAGATCTTCAATAGTGAGTCGCATGTGTTCAGGCTCAAAAGTGCACTGTATGGGCTGAAACAAGCACCATGTGCTTGGTACACTCGGATCGATAGCTATTTCACTGGACTTGGCTTCACCAAGAGTGAGGAAGATGCAAATTTGTACCATATTTTGGTGGAAGGTAAGCTTATAATCATTGTAATTTATGTCGATGATTTAATACTAACAGGTGATAAGAAGTTGATACACTCATGGAAGGCAGATCTTGCAAAGGAGTTTGAGATGAAGGATTTGGGCATCCTTCATTATTTCCTTGGATTGGAAATATGGAAATGGGAAGGTGAACTATTTGTGTCTCAAGGAAAGTATGCATGGGAGATACTGGAGAAGTTTCACATGCAAGGCTGCAAGCCTATCGACACTCCTCTTCCAGGAAATTGGAAGAAAGAGGATGCTACATCGACAGAGGTAGTGAATGCCATTTTTTATCAACAGTTGGTGGGTTCGCTCATGTATTTAGTGAATACAAGACCGGACATATGCTATACGGTGAACCAGCTTTCAAACCCGATGGTTAAGCCTACAAGCTATTTTGGAAGGAAGGCAAGCATGTCCCGAGATATCTTAGGGGTACATCTGAGTATGGTTTATGGTACATAAAGACAGATGAGGTGAAGTTGCATGGCTTCACAGATGCAAATTGGAGAGGAAGCCCAACAAACAGAAAGAGCACATCGGGAGGGATTTTCAGTATCGGATCGACGGAAATTTCTTGGTACAGCAGGAAACAAAGATCCGTGGCACTCAGTTCAGTGGAAAAAGAATACATGGCAGCAATTCAAGCTACATGTGAGGCTATATGGAGGAGGAATATCCTGGTTGGTTTGTCCGGTTCACATTTAGATCCCACAGTGATACATTGTGATAATCAGAGTTGCATTAAACTCTCAGTTTGTGTTTTATTATAGATCTAAACATATTGATATCTAGTATCATCATATTAGATATTGCATGTAGCGTAAGATCATGTTGCTTTAGTACATTCCTTCGGAGGATCGGGATGTAGAAATTCTGACGAAGGCACTCACCATGAGCGAATTCGAATATCATAGAGGGAGGATCGTGGTGAAGGATGATCCCTATCATATTGAGAGAGAGTGTTGAGATTCAACAAGATGATGAGCTAAGTGAAAAGAGTCGCCTTCTCTAACTGGGCCCGCAGGCTATTTTTGGCGCAAGTTTATTTTTAGACTATGTCTATTTTTAGACATGATGATCATATTTCAAAAGTTGCAGGATGCTAGTTGTGGATGGTTCGTCAAGTTGGAAAAATAGATGAAATTATATTTTTAGAATATTGGTCGAAGTCTATTTATATATCTTTGATCTAAAAATAGATGCATGTCGATTATTATTAGTTCTTAATATTAATCAGACACTAAACAACAACTTATTCTCTTGGAGCATATTATTTAGTGCACAGATGTGGCACATCATTGGACTAAGGGAACTACGCAATTCCCAATCGTTTACTGGAGCTAATGCATGGAGGACTCAGTTAGAACTTAAGTGGCAGAGTTATGAAAAAGTTGGAGGGAGTAGTTTTGGAGTTGTATTTAGTTTAACTCAGTTAGACTCAGTTGAGCTATTTGTATCTATTCTAACTGAATGATACGCTAGAGAGAGTGGAGTGAATTAATTCACAAATAATAACTCATTAATTAACTGAAAAATACAATAGTTAACTACAGTGCATGGTAGTTTCAGTGGAGACTCAGTGGAGAGATAGGTGAAAGGGCAAGATAGACTATCTGTTGTGACTATAGTGATGCATTGATTGCATCACACACACATTAGAGTTACCAATGAGGATTGCACAGTCAAGCAAAGAGTAATTTGAATTCATTCAGAGCTATTCTTCAGCAAGGATTGCACATTGGAAGCAAGCTTGCAGGGGGCAGGTATCGGTGCATGGATTTGCAAGATTGTTCTTACTATTGTATGGCGATTGTCCTATACTGAGAGCTTGATAAGATCTGTATGAGGATTATCATATGATTCCATGATACATAATATATAGTTGGGGTTTTCAAATGCAGGCTTTCCTGGTTAAAAACAACTCTGTTATGTGCGATTATTTTTATTTATGCTTTACATGTGTGTGCAAATAATTTTCCGCAAAATACTAACAAGTGGAATTCATTCAGTATTTTGCAAGAAGTTAAATATTGTGAGATCAGGTGAATCTAGGAAATATGCATGCTTAGTGCATATAATTTCTACAAAATCCCATTTGGGAAATATTAAGGTTGTTCAACCACACAACAAGACACAAAATGAAAAAAATCACTTGAATGAACTTAATCAATACAATCTAAATTTAAGAAAAGTCATGAATTCAATTAGATCTCAATCTACATCTTATCACTCCTTAAGAGATATTCATATTGAGAAGAATAGAGAATAAAAAAGTATTGTTATTAGAGACATTATTTATAAAACCCTTTTTTCTTCTCTTCTTACCATTTCATCCCCAAATGTAATTCATGTAGATTTTTATAGGTCACTAAACTTCAAACAGTTGCATTGATATTAAAAATTCCAAAGAAGAGGCCCTAAAGGCTAATCAACAACTCAAGTAAGATGAAGTTCATTACTATTTATTAGAATCACTTTATTTTCTTTATAAATTTATCACTATTATTTGTGAATGACATGATTATTGCATTATTGTTAATTAATAATGTTTTCTATATATTTTTTTTAATTGCTCAGTAAATAACTAGTACAACCACATTAAAAATATTAATGTGGTTGATATAGTGGACGATTTCATAAACCAGCCTAGATCCATCTAACTCTGGATCTATCATACGCCGAGAGGGATCATATCTCTCGAGGTGCAAACCTATTTTTTGAGTGCAAAACTTCAGGAAAGGTTTGCACCTTGAGAGATTTGATCCCTCTCGGCGCATGATAGATCCAAAGTTAGATGGATCTAGGCTGGTTCCAGTCGGAGGCATCAATGTCACATTTTTCAAATTATTAAAAATTTTGTATATTTTTGAGATGTAAGATGGATCTAGGCTGGTTTCAGTCATGTGATGCCAAGGAAAATCTATCAAAGGTATGATTAATTTTATCAGTAATATGTAAATATATCAAATATTAATATAATCATTTTAAATATGCTAAATATTTATGAGATTAACTTGGTCATTTTAATTTTAAATTTTCTTAGTTACCTCAATTTGGTTGGGTCGTGTGATTATTAATACTTATAATGATGAAAAAATGATACGATATTTTGAAAATCTTAAAGTGACAATAGTGTTGAAAGATGAAAAATACGAACAATAAAGCATTATCAATATTGCATTCTAATCTCAAGCCTATTTTCTTCTACTATTCTTATTTCTCCCTTGTTAGTTTGTTATCTTTTTATATGATTATATGAAAAAGAAAATTTAAATGGTAAACCATTTAAATCTTTAGCTCGATCTGTTGTAGTAAACATGATACCCTTGTCTCTCTTGCTCTCCAATATTAATAGCTTAAATTACTATAACACAAAAATCAATCTACATTGTTAAAAAAAAATTGTGCGACACTAAAATCAATGCATATTGTTAATCCAATCACTTTAATATTAATGTACCGTCATATATCCAATTACATCAAATCATAAATCAAAATATACATTGAAATCAATGCATTGTGCAAGCAATCAAATAAGATTGAAAATAAAACTACATTGAAATCAATGCACCTAATGCAATCAATCAAATAAGATTAGAAACCATCTACTACTAAATCAATGCATTTACTCAAAGCAATCAAATACGGATTCAGCAATCGCCACAATCTACTTGAAATCAATAAATTTAAGCGCAAACAATCAAATAGTATTGAATAATCCAAATTGAAATCAATGCATCTAGTGAAAGCAATCGATATAGTTATAAATAGCGTCTATATAAATTGGAAATCAACACGCATTGGTGAAACAATCAAATAACGTATTAGGAATCATAACTACTGCCAGAAAAAAATTATCGTTACAAGTAATCATAACTCATTAAAAATAAATATCTACACTAAAATCGATGCATCTAGTGAAAATAATCAAATAGGATTATAAATCACCATCTCCACTTAAATCGATCCATCTGGTGCAAAAAATATTCTTCCCTCTCTCCACCCTCCATCCATATCTAGATCCCCATCCATCTTTTTTTTTTTTTTTCTCTCTATCTCACCCCTCTAAACACACATGCTCTCACACTCCATATATATCATTCTCTTTGTCGATCACCCTCTCTCCCCATCTCTCTCTTCTTCCCTCTCTTCCCCTTCTCTCCCTCTCCCCCTCTAATATCTCTCTTTCATCCTTTTGCCCTCTCTCCCTCTCTCTCCATCTTCCTTATCACTCACTCTCTCTCTCTAGAAACCAACATCTACACTCAAGCCAATGCATTTACTCAAAGAAATCAAATAGGATTAGAAATCGCCATCTACACTGAAATCAATGAATTTAGTGCAAACAATCAAATAGGATTAGAAATCATCTAAATTGTATTAAGTCATCCGATTACAAGTAATCAATATAATTATAAATTGACATCCATTGACATAAACATGCAGTGCAAGCAATCAAATTACTTATTAAATCACCACCTACATGAGTAAATGCATCGTGCAAGTAATCAAATATCATTAGAAATAAATATGTGCACTAAAATCGATGCATCTAGTGCAAATAATCAAATAGGATTAGAAATCACCATCTCCACTTATATCAATCCATCTAGTGCGAGATATATTCTTCCCTCTCTCCACCCTTCATCCATATCTATATCCCCTTCCATCTATTCTTTTTTGTCTCTCTATTTCACCCCCCTAAACACGCGCTCTCGTACACCATATATATCAATCTCTTTTTCAGTCACCCCCTCTCCCCATCTCTCTCTTCTTCCCTCTCTTCACCTTCCATCTATATCTCTATCTTCCCCTTCTCTCCCTCTCACCCATTAATATCTCTCTTTCCTCCTTTTGTCCTCTCTCCCTCTCTCTCCATCTTCCTTATCACTCTCTCTCTCTCTCTCTCTGAAACTTCAACATCTACCACTAAAATAATGCATTTACTCAAGTAATCAAATAGGATTAAGTAGCCATCTACACTAAAATCAATGCATTTAATTAAACAATCAAATAGGATTAGAAATCATCTACATTGAAACCAATTCATCTAGTGCAAGTAGTCAAATATAATTATAAATGAGCATCAAAGTAGAATCAGAGAATCAAAATCAGGTGAAAATCAAATTGTATTAGAAATAATCACATACAAAATCAATAAAAGTAATCAAATATCATTAAGAAATAAATATCTGCCAAAATCGATGCATATGGTGCAAATAATCAAATAGGATTATAAATCACCATCTCCACTTATATCAATCCATCCAGTGTGAGAAATATTCTTCCCTCTCTCCACCCTCCATCCATATCTATATCCCCCTCAATCTCTTATTTTTTGTCTCTCTATCTCACCCTCCTAAACACACACATATATCAATCTCTTTGTCAATCCCCTCCTCTCCCCATCTCTCTCTTCTTCCCTCTTTTCACCTTCCATCTATATCTCTATCTTCCCCTGTCTCCCTCTCTCTCCATCTTCCTTATCTCTCTCTCTCTCTCTCTCTCTCTCTCTCCAACTTTCTCTCTCTATTTCTTTATTCTTACCTCTCTCCTCCTCCCCCTCCAAGTCCATCTCTCTTTCCCTCCCTCTCTTCACTCTCTCACATCCTCTCTCTTCCTTCCTCTCTTTCCCTTTCTCTCCCATCTCTCTCTCCCTCTCTTTCTCTCTCTTCACCCACCAACTATGTTACTATATCCCTCCCTCTCTCCCTATATCTCCTTCTCCCCCCTTATCTCCATCTCTCCTTATTTGTCTCTTTATCTCATCCCCAAACATACACGCTCTCCTCTCTCTCTCCCTTGTCACTCCTTCTCTCTCCCTTCTCCTCTCTATATTTCTTATTTCCTACATCTCTCCCCTCCAACTCCATCTCTCTTGTGGTCCTTCTCCTCCTCTCTCTGAAGGTATTCTCTCTCTACATCCTTCCTCTCTCTCTCTTGTCCCTAAATCCTTTCTCTTCCACGATCTCTCGCTCTCTCTCCCTCTCCAGTCTCTCTCTTCCCATCACTCTCCTCTCTCTCATCCTTCCTCTCTCCTTTCTCTCCCACCTCTCTCTCTCTTCCTCAATCTGTTCTCTTCCCCCATATCTCTCTCTCTCTCTCTCTCTCTCTCTCTCTCTCTTTAATCCTCTCTCTTCCTCCATCCCTTTCTTTCTCTCTCTCTTTCCACCCTCTCTCTCTCCAACTACATTACTATATCCCTCCCTCTCTCCTTCTCACTTCTTCTCTCCCCCTTCTTTCCATACATCTTACTTTGTCTCCTTATCTCACCCCTAAACATACACACTCTCTCTCCATCTCTCCCTTATAACTCTCTCTCTCTCTTTCTTCTTAGTTATGTAAACTAATGAACATAAATATTTGTAAATATAAAGAAGATTATGGAGTAAATATGAAAAGAGGTTTTATTTACTTAACATACCTCTAGTTTATTTATATTTTTATTTATTTACCATACCCCCTTTCTTTACTATGGTATTTGGCCCATAGGCTTGTTATATAATTACATTTTTATTTATAATCCTATTTGATATATTGTTATTTATTTACCTTACCTCTTTATGCCTCTTTTATATTTATTTATTTACCATACCTCTTTATATATATTTTATATTTATTTATTTATTTATCATATTTTTTTATACCTCTTTTATATTTATTTATTTACCCATGGTATTTGGCCCATGGTATCAATATTAATTTGTCCCATGGTATTCGTCCCATAGGCTTCATCTAAATAAAACCTCTTTTTAAAGTTTTTTTAAATATAAAAAGAATTTTTATTTATTTACCATACATCTAGTTTATATATATTTTTATTTATTTACCATAGCTCTAGAGTAAGTATAAATTCATTTTACAAATATTTAATTAAAAGAAATATTAAAAGATTTTGGATTTTGATTGTTTGTGTTGAATTAACTCTTTTCCTTTGATTTAGGAAATGGTATTGACTTTAGGAAAGAGTAAATATGTTTAAAATTTTACTTAATTTGGAAATTCAATGTGGTAATTTTTTTTGTTAAAGGTAAATTTATGATCCATTCAAATTCACGTATATAATTTAATATCCATTCAAATTATATAAATAATACATAATTGTATTAGAAATTGATATATGTTCTAGTACAATGCCATTTTTATTTTTTATTTTTTTTAATTTAAAACTTAAGCCGACATTTTGTATTAGGACGTGACATACCTGACATCGAGGTCATATTGGGATGTAGATGTGCCTCTCGGCGCAATAAAACAAAAAAAACTATTGTGACATCAATAATGATTTACCAATGCACACATTTATCCCATTAACCATGTATAAAAAGGTCATGGGTCAACTTTAACTCGAGAAAAAAACTATTTGCATATCTTATTGTAAAATTGATCATTTTGCTAAATAAAATTTTCTTATATATTAATTTCTCCATCTAATTAGAATATGAACTTATTAGAATTGGAATAACCCCAAAATCTTAGGAAATTGGTGGGTGGGAGCCACTGGGCATGAATCTAATTTAACTTATAAAAAAATGGAATTACACATAATGGACCATTTTGCAAAATAAAATTTTATCATATATTAATTTCCCCATCTAATTAGAATCTGAACATATTGGAATTGGAAAAATGTCAAATCTTGGGAAATGAGACACTTTGCATAAACATAATTTTTTAAATTGACTAAAAGTCAATGAATCCTAACAAACTGTATCACACACTATAGTCATTGATAAATATTGAGACTGATAATATGTTGAACATTTCCCCTTGAGATTCAATATGAGCCATCAATTAAAAAAATTAAAAAACTCTATAGAGCTTCATCCACCTTCAGTTGAAAGTGGAAATAAAAAGCCTTCCACTAATATGCACATAAATATTATATGAATGTTATTATTTTCATTTTATTCACTTAACTATTTATTTCAATGATATATGATATACAATTGTTTTCCATAAAGGTTGTTTAAATAGATGAACTAATTGTTTTCCATAAAAGGTTGTTTAAATAGATGAACTATTTTTCAAGTCACTACTCGAATTGGGATTGGTTAGTTTATTTCACAATTGTTTAATTATATTTATTTCTGTAATTAGAATAGCTCTAGTTTAGATTTTAGATAACTATTATAAGTAGGCAATCAAGGGGTAAAACAACTTTGTGGAAATTAGGTCCATATATTAGTGAGATTGCTATCCCAATGAAAATAAGTTTAATTGAGGACTTTGATTTCTTCATTGGACAACATCTAAGCATGAACAACTCCCTAATCTCATTGCCAAATATCGACATTATATGTCAAAACTATCACTCTCTTAGTAAATTTATCTACCATGAGATCAAAAGAGCCATCTAGTGTCATCCTAATAAGAGTATTTATATTCTAATTAAATAGCCAGAGTGATTTAAAACATATTTTTAAATATATTCAAGTTAAAATTTAATATCACCATTACAAAACTCTATACATTAACATGTCCAAAACATGATTTCAATGTCAAAACACTTTGCATCAATTTAAGTGTTGTATATTAATAATAAGGCCTTCTTCATTAAAATTTGAGTCTCAAACTCTCATTGTAACCCAACCCTTTTAAGAATAAAACCATATTCTCTATAATTGTTCACTACAATCTCTCTAAATGTAAAATCTTTCCAACAAAATAGAAGAAATAAAAATAATATTTTCTATAATTGTTCAATACAATCTCTCTAAATGTAGAATCTCTCCAACAAAATAGAAGAAATAAAAATAAAAAGTGGAAAAGGTTATGGAATATATATTTCCTTCTCCCACTGAGTTAGGTCGGTTTATTAGTTAAGATAAAGGAAATTCCGTTGAAACTTTTCTCCAAAATGAGCTGGAGATGAGTCGTCGAACAATTTGTTCCATCTCCACTCAAAATCTCTCCTCAGTCCTTATCCAAAACATGTCCAATCTCAATTTGTATTTGTTGTGGGGAAAAACGGTTGCAACCACCGAAAATTATTAAAAAAAGCCTCACTCGGATATTATCATTTCTTCACCACCCCAGACTGATGGAAGTCATCGTTATCCAAGTTGTTAATTTGGGTTAAGGGGGAAGCAGCCACAAAGAAAACGGTTGAATTTTCGGGATGACGCACCACATGTCACCTTCTATCAGTAAACTGTGCTCCTCCGTCCCTTCTCACATGAACAAGAATAAATAAACCCTCCGTCCCATGATTTGATATCGTTAAATGTTGTTATCACTTCGGTATGACAGCAACAAAATGTATTGCGCTACTTCTTCTGGCAATGGCCGTGGCAGGCACCCACGCCGCCGTCAGTATCGCTGGCGACGGGGGAAAATTCGACAGCGACGGGGGGAGATTCGACAGCGATGTATGGATTGACTATGCAGGGAAGACACTGGACGTCGCCGCTCAATTCGTCTGGAATACCTTCGCCCAGCAGTCGCCCACTGACAGGAAGAACGTGTCCACGATAAATCTGCATGTGCTCCCAGGAATACGCTCGATTACCTACGTGGAAGGCAGCGATATCTACCTGAGCACTGACTACGTTAACACCTTCCCAGGTGATGTAAAGAAAGAGGTCACGGGCATTCTGTACCAAGAGGTGGCGGACATCTTGCAGTGGGACGCCAACGGCGCTGCGCCCAAGTGGTGGCACGGAGCCATTCCAAGTTATGTCCGCCTCATTGCCGGCTTCCCATACTCTAACTTTGCTAAGCCCGGTAGCGGCAGTACTTGGGAACATGGCGTCGATATCACTGCCAGGTTTATCGAGTATTTGGACACCGTTACCCCTGGTTTCGTTGCCAAGCTGAATGCGAAAATAAGAACTTCATGGGATCTCGGATACTTCAATGACATCACTGGTAAATCCGTTGAACAGCTTTGGAGTGATTACAAGGCTAAGTATGGAAATATACCCTGAGCAAAAACACAGGGGGTGAATTGCTGCATCAAATAAGTCTGTGGGTAAATTTCATTGCAATGTCAATAAATTGGTGAATATGTTATTTTTTCAGTTATGTTTGAGATTGGAACTCTACTTTGTTAGACATCAAATCAATCCCTGATTTATTATTTTCTATGATTGAAAACTGTTCTTTTTATTAATAACAACACTGGATTGATTGATTTGCCTTCACGTTTTATTAATTCTTTTAATTAAATAAGTATGATGAATTATAATATTTTTTGATTAAATAATTATCATGAATTATATATGAGAATGAAATTATATGTAAAATGGAGATGAAAATGTTATTGTAATTTAAATGATAAATTTAGTTTATAATTTTGATTGCTTGGTTTGAATTTTTTTATTAAATTATTTTAGTTTCATAAGGTTTGACCTCAAACAATAATAAGGTTTTTCATTCTTTTCTTTATTACTCGAACATAACTTAACAATACACTCCTTCACTATCTACTCTACTCCATGAACTATTTGAATATATATTTAAATAATATTTTAAAAATTACCAAAATAACAAAGACTAATAACATTTTATATCAACTAATTTAATATATATATATATATATATATATATATATATATATATATATTATTAAAAAAGATATATAAATTATATTAAAAAATTTGTAAACAACTTCTTTATTAATTAAAACAAAAAAAAAGTAATTATATAATGATTATATCTATTTCAGAATGACTCAAAATAAAATATTCTATTATATCAATAATAAAACAAATAAAGCTTAATGGCACCAATAACAATCATATATATGTGTATACATTAACAAGTATTCTGGTTTTGCTTATTCCCTCTTCATCAAATTAAAAATTATAGTCTAGAAAAAATTGCATAAAAAATTACAACTCTTATTAGTCAATGTTAGTTAAATTAAGAGTAGTTAATAGGAAAATTGAATCCTATATTTTTACTTTGGGAGGGATTAATAAATTGAAATGTGATGTAGATAAAGCATAGATTTGTAAAAATTTTGATGGGTTGTAACTACTGTTAGTTTACACATTTACACTTGGTCTTATTAAAGTAGTGCGGAAAACATGAATAATAATGAGAAGTAACATTTGGTAAATATATTTATAACACCAGAGATAACTGATAGTAAATATGTTATTTTCTTCTTAAAAAACACTACACAAATATCTAAAAATAATACATGAATATTGCAACCATATCCATAAATTATAAAATAAAATGTGCAAATAAATGATAATATGATATTATCTTATGCAAAAACTACAATAAAACTTTCAAAATATAGTTTTTCTCATATATTTAAAAATTAAGAAAAAAACTCTTAATTTTAATTTTAAAAAACTTCTCTATAATGGTACTAGCCTATGCTTTCAAAATTTATATACTTCTTATCGGTACCTTGGTATCATTTCCCTAGTATCGGTGCAATCCAACCTTTCTAAACCCATCAATTCCTTAATTAATTATGATTAAATTAAATTAAACCATGAATTAATAAATGATTACTAGTTAATTCATGCATAGTGCTTACGCAGTTTTGTTATGAAAACACATTATACCAAAAATCAATTCATTTCATGAATGTAATAAAGTATTCAAAAACTACTATTGATCTCGTGTAGAGTTATCCTCGAGGAATTTTCATTTAGTGTTCAAAAATTGTTTCAAATTTCCATAGGTATAACATTCAGTCTATCCTTTTGCTAGCTTAACCTATTTTGAAAGCTTTCTATGCTCTGAAGAACATTTCTAACACTTGCTTGCAAACTTCTCTTTATTAAAGTTATCATAGAGGTAATTTCCATTTCTCACAGGTTTGGTTTTATTTTCTTTTATGCAAGAAAATGATCTCCTTATACTGATTTTATTTTCACGCGTAGGATATTTCAGTCATGCCTCTTAGAAGAGGAAAGAAAGAAAGTAAAATAGCTGCAATCACTATGATAGGATGAGGATTTGGGGAAGGAGACTTTTCATAATAACCAGCCTAGATCCATCTAACTCTGGATCTATCATGCGCCGAGAGGGATCAAATCTCTCGAGGGGCAAACCTATTTTTTGAGTGCAAAACTTCAGGAAAGGTTTGCACCTCGAGAGATTTGATCCCTCTCGGCGCATGATAGATCCAGAGTTAGATGGATCTAGGCTGGTTCCAGTCAGAGGCATCAACGTCTCATTTTTCTCTCTCTCTCTCTAGAAACCAACATCTACACTGAAATTAATGCATTTACTCAAATAAATCAAATAGGATTAGAAATCGCCATCTACACTGAAATCAATGCATTTAGTGCAAACAATCAAATAGGATTAGAAATCATCTACATTGAAACCAATTCATCTAGTGCAAGTAATCAAATATAATTATAAATCGACATCTAAATTGAAATAAAAAAATTCAGTGCAAGCAATCAAATTGTATTAAAAATCACCACATACACTGAAATCAATGCAAGTAATCAAATATCATTAGAAATAAATATCTACACTAAAATTGATGCATATAGTGCAAATAATCAAATAGGATTATAAATCGCCATCTCCACTTATATCAATCCATCTAGTGTGAGAACTATTCTTCCCTCTCTCCACCCTCCATCCATATCTATATCCCCCTCCATCTCTTATTTTCTGTCTCTCTATCTCACCCTCCTAAACACACACATATATCAATCTCTTTGTCAATCCCCTCCTCTCCCCATCTCTATCTTCTTCCCTCTTTTCACCTTCCATCTATATCTCTATCTTCCCCCTCTCTCCTTCTCTCTCTCTCTCTCTCTCTCTCTCTCTCTCTCCCTCTCTCTCTCCACCTTTCTCTCTCTATTTTTTTCTTCTTACCTCTCTCCTCCTTCCCCTCCAAGTCCATCTCTCTTTCCCTCCCTCTCTCCAATCTCTCACATCCTCTCTCTTCCTTCCTCTCTTTCCCTTTCTCTCGCATCTCTCTCTCCCTCTCTCTCTCTCTCTTCACCCACAAACTATGTTACTATATCCCTCCCTCTCTCCCTATATCTCCTTCTCCCCCCTTATCTCCATCTCTCCTTATTTGTCTCTTTATCTCAGCCCCAAACATACACGCTCTCTCTCTGTCTCTCCCTTGTCACTCCTTCTCTCTCTCCACTTCTAACTCTCTATATTTCTTATTTCCTACATCTCCCCCCTTCCAACTCCATCTCTCTTATCGATCCCTCTCTCCTCCTCTCTCTCAAGTCCTCTCTCTCATCCTTCCTCTCTCTCTCTCCCCTAAATCCCTTTCTCTTCCCTGATCTCTCTCTCTCTCTCTCTCTCCAATACTCTCTCTTCCCCCATCATTCTCTTCCTCTCTCTCCCTTTCTCTCCCACCTCTCTCTCTCTCTTTTCCCTCCAATCCTCTCTCTTCCCCCATATCTCTCTCTCTCTCTCTCTCTCTAATCCTCTCTCTTCCCCCATCCCTTTCTTTCTCTCTTTCCACCCCTCTCTCTCTCCAACTTCATTACTACTATCCTCCTCTCTCCTTCTCACTTCCTCTCCCCTCTTCTTTCCATACATCTTACTTTGTCTCTTTATCTCACCCCTAAACATACACACTCTCTCTCCATCTCTCCCTTATCACTCTCTCTCTCTCTATTTCTTCTTAGTTATGTAAACTAATGAACATAAATATTCATAAATATAAATTAGATTATGGAGTAAATATTAAAAGAGGTTTTATTTACTTACCATACCTCTAGTTTATTTATATTTATATTTATTAACCATACCCCTTATCTTTACTATGGTTTTTCTCCCATAGGCTTGTTATATAATTATATTTTTATTTAGAATCATATTTGATATATTTTTATTCATTTACCTTACCTCTTTATGCCTTTTTATATTTATTTATTTACCCATGGTATTTGGCCCATGGTATCAATATTAATTTGTCCCATGGTATTCGTCCCATAGGCTTCATGTAAATAAAACCTCTTTTTAAAGTTTTTTTAAATATAAAAAGGTTTATGGAATAAATATAAAAATAATTTTTATTTATTTACCATACATCTAGTTTATATATTTTTTTATTTATTTACCATAGCTCTCGAGTACAATGCGATTTTTATTACAATGCGATTTTTATTTTCTATTTTTTTTAATTTAAAACTTAAGCCGACATTTTGTATGAGGACGTGACATACTTGACATCGGGGTCATATTGGGCTGTAGATGCGCCTCTGGGCGCAATAAGATCCAAGTTAAAATGCATTGGGAGGAAGGATACTTTTCAATTAAATATAGAAAATATATATTTTCGTATGATGAAAATCAAATTTCTAGTATGGACAAGTTAGTAGTTATAATAGCTTTTACTCCCTACAAATATATGATTAATGGGGAAATCAAACATACGTAATTTCCATAGTGCAATTAATGACAACTATCATAATGTAGTTAATTTCTTCAAGCCAAATGAGATTTGAGTGATGTACTAGGTACTAACAATTAAATGAAATTTAGACAATGAATATATTCTAATATTTAAATAAAAATAATGAACACTTTATTATTCAGAAATTGGTACAATGATTAAATAATAGTGGATATTAAAATAAATTTCATTTAGAAAGCTTCTCCTTATATTTCACATCATTCTATAGACTCCCCATAATAATGATAGCTAAGATGTTGGGTAGGCTATTTGGATAGATCAAGACCTCTCATATTAAGGAAGAATGGGTACTTCTCACACACAAAGTACTAGATGGATGGAGGCACTATCTTTAACACGTTTGCTATTTTATTAATTAATATTAGAAAAAAATTTGATTTTTTTTCTAAAATAGACTGCGGGGATATCCAAATATTTTATTTATTGAGATATATCATGGTTTCCATTTGTTTTCATACAAATTTCCCTTTAATGAATTATTAATGGAAACCTAGAGATGAACCTACTCATATTTATCATCCTAAGCTTTGGGATGAAAATGCTAAAAACCCCTATTATGAAATTTGTCATAGTGTTAAAAATTTTTGTATAAGATTTTTTTTTTCAACTCACCTCTTAGATTTACCATGGAAATGCAAGAAAATGATGAGATTGGAGATTGGTATGTTGATGAAACATTCTATTATATTATAATTTATGGTTTTCAAGAATTACCTCATGTCATATGAAGATATGGGCTTAACATGTTAGTTCCTAGGGATAGAGAATTTCAAATTGCAGTTACGAAGGTTAAAAAAGGTTTACAAGCGTGATAAAAAAATATTTGTTACATATATCCTATTCATGTTGGGATATGCACATTGAAAAATGTTAATAATGTAAAAATAGAATTTGCATGATTGGAAGAGATTTGTTTTATAATATACTCTGTTGAGAAAGAATGATACTTCGATTATTGTAAAAAGAAAATGTGACTCTATAACAAGTTTTAAGAAATATGCTAATGAAAATTTTTGTTTTGATGATATTTTCAAAAGAGCCAAATTATATGAATAGGTCTTCACAGGAGTTCAATGCATCTCTAAGGACTTGGTTGCAAAATTCTTTTTTTTTGAGAGAAGAAGGAGAATATCACTAGGTCCATACTTCCAATTAGACAATAAGTTAATAAGTTTGGAAACAATTAGTGGTTCACCTTTAGTTTCTATTAGTACATAGGTAGAACTAGTAGAGAAACATTCAACTCCAACTAAAACAGAATTAGTCCCCCACCACCAACCTTACCCTATTCAAAAATGGAATTAGGATGTTTCAACAAAACGAGTCAAAACAGGTCAATCTCCAACCTAGTCAATGTTAATGGAAGAAATTATTGTTGAAAAGAATGTAATGGAGAGGACAACACTCTATGATGAGAAACTCTTTGAGGATTCAAGACTATAGGCTGAATATTACTTGTATGACAAAACCCATTTGGAAAATGTTAATGCTATTCAGCGATACAACCAGAAAATTTATTTAGAATAACCTTAACCAAAATAATCTCTATTTAGGAAAAGTCATTAATTCAATTAGATCCCAATCTACAACTTATCACTCCTTGAAGAGGTGTTCATATTGAGAAGTATAGAGAATTTTTTTACATATAATTTATAAAACACATATTTCCTCCCTTCCTACCATTTCATCCGCTAATGTAACTCATGTGTATTTTTTGGCACCCATTGAAGAAGAATATGTTTATTTTCGTGGTTACTTCTTCAAAAATGAGAAGAAATCAACAGATAAAGGCTGGCATAAAAGGAAAATGTTTGATGAAAAGAATGAACCTCTTATTCAACATATTTGGGATGCTTCTAACATAATAATGAGTAGTTTGTAGTAGAATTTATTGGCTCTATGGGTGCTTTTCCTTCAAAAAATATTTGGTTTGTTAATAATTTGATGTATACATTAAAACAAAAGCTTCAAGAATAGTTTCATCCATGAAAAAACAAGTATCAACAATAATATTAGAAGAAAATGGAATATTGCCAGGGAAAAGTAAAGTCAGAAATGTAAAAAATAATACTATTACAATAAGAGATGAACAAATTGAAAATTTTAAATTTATGGTTTACTCAACTTCAAACCTTTGCATTGATATTAATATTTCGAAAGAAGCATCCCTAAATGCTAATATAAACTCAAGTTGGTTAATACTGATTAAAATCAATTTATTTTCTTTATAAATTTATCACTATTATTTGTGAATTAGAGGATTGTTGCATTATTGTTAATTAATATTGTTTTTACATACTTCTTTATTAATTTCTCCAATAAATAATTAGTACAACTACATTAAGAATATTAATGTGGTCGATATAGCCATGGTTTCATAAACATTACAAACAACATTATTGCATCAAAAAGACTATTGGTACATGAAGAATGTCTTACCATCTTCATGTCTTACCAATGCTGATTATCCATGTATGAAAAGGTTATGGGTCAACTTTAACTTGAGAAAAAAAAAAAAAAATTACACATCTTATTGTAAAATGGATAATTTTTCTAAATAGAATTTGCTTATATATTAACTTCCCCATCTAATTAGAATATGAACTTTTTAGAATTGGAATAATCTCAAATTCCTTGGAAATTGGTGAGTGGGAGCCAAGTGGCACAAATCTAATTTTTGAGGAAAGCAAAATACACATCTTATTGTAAAAAGGACCATTTTTCTAAATAAAATTTTATTATATATTAATTTACCCATCTAAGTATAAAATATAAAATTTTAAATTTATTAAAAGTAAATGCAACCTAACAAACTCTGTTACACACGTGTGTTGAGCATATTCCCTTGAGAATCAATCTACGACATCAATTAAAAAAATAAATAAAAATCAAAAGCACCTTATCCACCTTAAATTGAAATAAGAAGTCTTCGACAAATATTGTATGGATGTTATTATTTTCATTTTATTCATTTAACTATTTATTTCAATGATATATGATATACAATTGTTTTGCATAAAAAATGTATAAATAGATGAAATATTTTTGTTTTAAGGAGTCATATTTAGAAATTCATAAAGTCACATCTTGGATTGGTTAGTTTATTTAGAATTATTTAATTAGATTCATTTATGTAATTAGAATAGTTCTACTTTAGATTTTAGATAATTAGGCCCACATACGAGTGAGATTTCCAGCCCAAATAACAATAAGTCTAATTTGGGCCCTTGATTTATTCTATTGTTGGATTGGACAACATCCAAGCATAGACAACACCCTAATCTCATTGCCAAATATGGACATTATATGGAAAAACTATCATACTCTCTTAATAAATTTATCTACCATGAACCCAAAAGAACTATCTAGTATCATCCTAATAAAAGTATTTCTATGCTAATTAAATTGGAGAAATGATTTAAAATACATTTTAAATATATTCAAGCCAAGTATTACATTCACCATTAGAAAACTAAACTAGATACATTAACATTTCCAAAACCTGATTTCAATGTCAAGACAGTTAGCATCAAATTAAATATTGTTAATGAAACCTTCTCCACTAAATTTTGAATCTCAAGCCCCTCATTCTAACTCAAACACTTTGAATTCTCAATATTAACAATAAATATCAATAATATTACAAAATAATAAAAAATTAAATATCATAAACTAAAAACATAAAAGCATTTTTTTCATAAAAACTCATCAAGATCTCTAAATATTGAATCTTTCTACAAAAATAAATGAAAAAAAAAATAAAAAATGGAAAAAGATATAGCCTATATATTTTCCTGTCTCCTCTCTAAATATATATAATATGTCTACCAAAATAGATGGAATAGAAATAAAAAACCAGAGAAAATTATAAGGTATATATTTCCACATAAAAATTCATCTCTCAAATGAGCCAACAATTTTGTCAATCTCCCCCAAACATCTCTCCCCCACTTGCTCAAATCACAATGTTTTCAATCTCCACTCAATATCTCTCCCCACTTTATCAATTCTTATCCAAAAACATGTGAAGTTTCAATTAGTTGTGGGATTAAAAATGCCATTCAGATATTATCATTTCTTCAACACCCAAGACCAATGGAAGTCATCACTATCCGTAAAATCACAATGTTTTCAATCTCCACTCTATCTCTCCCCACTTTATCAAATCTTATCCAAAAATATGTGAAGTTTCAATTAGTTGTGGGATTAAAAACGCCATTCGGATATTATCATTTCTTCAATGCCCAAGACCAATGGAAGTCATCATTATCCGTATTGTTAATTTGGGTTTAGGGGAAGCACCCACAAAGAAAACAGTTGATTTTGCGGCCACGCTTTGGGATGACGGACCACATGTCACCTTCTATTGGTAACCTCCACTCCTCTAGCCCTTGTCACATGAACCAGAATAAATCAATCCCATTCTCATATTTTATTCATTCATGATTTGATATAGTTGAATCATGTTCTCGCTGAGTATGATAGAAGAAAAATGTATTGCTCTAATTATTTTGGCAATGGACGTCGCAAATAATGGGGGGAAGAGATTCGAGAAGGAGGTAGGGATGAAGTGCAGACACTGAACCCATTCGAAGTCGCCCACTGACAGGGAGAACGTGACAAAGGTAGATCTGATATCCGCCTCACTGCTCACCTCGCTCCCTCTAACTAGGCTAATCTAAGCACCGGCAATAGTTGGGATGAGGACTTCGATATTTTTGCCAAGTTTATCGAGTATTTAGACACCGTTACCCCTGGTTTCGTTGCCAAGCTGAATGTGAAATTAAAAAGTTCATGGGATATTGGATACTTCAAGGATATCACTCGTAAATCCGTGCAAGATCTTTGGAAAGATTACATGGCTAATTATGGAAATTGATCCTGAGCAAAAGTAGCAGGTGAATCGCTGCATGACATAAGTGTACTATTCAATAACAAATAGCGCCATATTAGGTGGCGGGATTTTAGATTTCCCGTCGGATTAAAACTACAGATCATCGTGCGGCTGGCATTTCCTGCTTGGCCGCATTAATGGGCCTATGGCAGCTAAAATAAGGCTCGCCTCACAACCATATCTCCAGTGTATTCCTAGGAAATACGCGTGCATAGATTGAAACTCTGCTCCGTTAAACATCAAATCAATCTCTAATTTATTCTTTTCTAAAATAGAAAACTTTTTTTTTAATAACAATACTGGATTGATTATATATAAAATTAAGATAAAATAAATTATATATAAAATTAAGATAAAAATGTTCTTGTGATTTAAATGATAAACTTAGTTTATAATTTGGACTAAAAAATAAGTTTGGTTTGATTGAGCATCAAAGTCCAATATCTAAGGGGTGTACCAATTTTTAGCATTGTTGGGTTTTTTCTATTGTGTTTATATTACTCATAATAACTTAACAATACACCCATCACTATATATTTTACCTAATTTTACTATATATTTAAACGATAATTATTTTAATAAAAATTTTAAAAATGCTAATAAATATAATTTATATTGTTACAAAAGAAATAGAGATGGTGGATGGGATGGTGGATGGGTGCGCTATTGAACGAACTACAGATGGAATGGCTTAATGTGGATCTTTAATGGAAAAGGCTAGTGTTTGTGTGTGTGTGTGTATATATATATATATATATATATATATATATAATTGTGAATTATACACCTACACGTAATGGTGGGAAAACAAAGAAGAAAATATTGAGGCATGCCACACAGGCACCACATGGAAATGTTTTTTCATCACATGTTCTTGGATTAGCTCTTCATAGAGACGTATATTTCTCTTTTTACTTGATTCCTCGAGCAACATCAACATATAAGCCACCATATATGAACACTCTTTAGTTGGTTGAATTATAATTACAACTTAAATATATGTCATAAAGGATATATAAGGTTAAGTGTGTCCCCATTTATTTGAGGAAATTAAATAAGGTGGCCATCTAGAAATGATATTTGTTGCCACAACTTGATTACTTGCTTGATCAGTTGAGAGGAGCAACCATTTTCTCTAATATTTATTTAATGTCAGGGTATCGCCAATTATGCATCAAGGAAGAAAATATCCATAAAAATACATTCTGGACAAGGAAAATCGGTTACGTGTTTGTTGTGGTATCTTTTGGGCTTACAATGTCGACGCCACTTTCCAATTTAAAATGAACAATATGTTGCGTCCTTACTGGAAAAAATTGTGATTGTATTCATTAATGATATATTGGTATATTCAAAAACTAAAGAAGCTGATGAAATGTTCCTAGCTGTAGTGTTATATTTTCTAAGGGAACATAAGCGTTAAGAAAATCTTGTTAAGTGTGATTTATTCGAATCACAAATACATTATCTCGGACACATTGTCTCTGAGGAGGGGATATTAGTTAATCAAAAATATCAAGGCCATAATGGGGTGGCCAACACCGAAAAAATGTGAATGAGAATAAATCATTCATGGGATTGGTAAACTACTACAGAAGGTTTATCAAAAACTTCTTCAAGATAGGTCACCCAATCACTTCCTTGTAGAAGAAAGGAAATAATTTTGAGTGGAAAAATGAATGTACAATAAGATTTTAATAGTTAAAACTCTCTAATGCACCAACATTAAGAATTTCAGATCCAAACAATATTTTTGTGGTTTGTACAGATTCCGACAAGGAGGGCTTAATGGAATCTTGATCTAGGAAGGATAGATTGTTTGCTACAAGTCACAAAAGTGAAATTAACATGAGAAAAACTATGTAACTCATGATTTGTAGTTAGTTTCCATCATCCATGAATTGAAAATATGGAGGCATTAGCTCTGTATATTATTTACACTTATGACATATCAGGGAGGAGTAAACTATCTATTTGATCAACCTAGGATGAGCGCCTAACTAGTTTCCTTCCCACTGAGAATCATGTTCCTCTTTTTTAGAATGAATGAACTATAGCAATGAGTTCAAACATCAGTAATAACAAGAGAATAAATGACCATTCTTTTACCTCCATGGTTCCAAATTCCACATCTAGAAGAATGCATTCGCCATTTCCTTCTCTTCTTGGTGTCAACAAATAAAATAGTCTACAATGGCTGCAAATGTTTTGCTTATAGACTGTAGAAACAACTTGACGACATATACTTTTGCTCCTTCAAAGCAACAAATTTCACATCATGTGAACATCACCATGTACTCTCATATCTTTGTGTCAAAACTTATCGACCAAAGACAAGTCGAAAAAACATGCATACAACGCACAATCGATCAACACAAGTCGACACTCATGCATGTGCAAATGATCAACACTCTCAAGTTGATAACATACATGTTAAACAAAGTAATCGACCATCAGAAGTCAATTACTCATGAATGTTCAAGCACAATGAAGCCATCGAAATTCCACTGTTTATAAAAACAAACTCTGATGCATGTATACAATTCTTCAACTCTCTCACAAGTACAATCATAAGTACAATAAATCCATTCATATGAACATGTACTTAAAGCTGAAATCAACATATTTTTCTCCATAAAGTGAGTCAACATACTCCACTTTCAATCACCTTTTTGGCATAACATGCAACATGCATTCCATTAGAAAATAAATGCATCAACATCAAAAGACATGAAAAGCCTTAATTAGATAAGAAATCTAACCATCTCTTGCCAAACCATTTCAATGGCACTTCTTTTTGCTGCACATCATCATCATGTGAATCATCTTGACTCACATCAATTATGGAATCTTCTTTTACATTCTTGCCATTCTCTTTCTCCACCTTCTTCAAAATTCGTCAATTACTTGTTAGATACAAAGTCCAACACTTTTCTACAAGATGACCTTGCTTATGGAAATGAGTGCAAAACAATTGCATCTTTTTTTCTTCCTCCTTTGCTTTGAAAGTTTCTTGTGCATGGTTATCTTCTTCCAACACCTTGAAACATTAAGGTTATTCAAACCACAAAGGGAAAATTCATCTTTTCTCCAAATATTATGTGAGAATTTTCCATTTTTATCATAATAAAAAGAAACTTGGTTGAAAGTATATTTATATCTTGAACATTCACCTTTGTTTCCTTCTTGAGGAGATGAATTTGATGAGGTAGTGGCTCTCTTGGGAATACCAGAAATTGTTTCAATGGTCGTAGAGATTTCAACATCCTCTTATTTGTCATTCTCATTAGATGCATGCTTATGAGAACCTTCTTGCAAAGTGGGTGTAACACTTTTTCATTCTTCATGAACACAATCTTCACAAGCTTGAGGTAATGATCATGAAATGAAAATCCCTATCGAAACACCTTCATATGCCTCCTTGGCTTTATAGCTTTCTCTGTCATGCTTTCCATAACCAAGACCAAAATATTTAGGCCCTTCCTCAACAGTAATTGGCTCAACTATGCCTTGGGCATGTTTTCCCAATCCTTTACCTTCATAACCCATCTTCACCAATAATGTGGACCCCATTCCTCTAGTGTGTCTCTAAAAAGAACCCACATAGTCATTTTGAGAGGAAATTGAAGATAAAATTGAATTGCATACCTCTTTTTCATACTCATGCATGGCTAAGGCTTCCTTGGCATCATAGATCTGATTCTCCATCTCATGCATATTTTCAAGAAGCTCTTGCTTCTCCTCCTTCATGGAAATCAACTTCTCTTGAAGTCTAATGCTCTCTCTCTTACCTTCATACTTCTCTTGCATCCTATCAATCATGATGTAGAGTTTCTGAAACATATATTTATCAAAGAGTTTTTCTAAGGAAGATGGATTACAAACATTTATTAATTAAGTTTCCATCAGGCCTGCAATGCATACAACATTTCTTTTCTATGATTTGAGATTTGAATTCTCAATCTTGACCTTCTCCTTCACACATAAACTTGCAAGTTCACTGTGTACAAGTTCATAGTTAAACTCTCCTTGCACAAATTCAAAAAGAAATAGCTATAGAATAATTATCTAACCTTGGCTAAAATGAACTAAACTTTTTCTCTAATAAAAAAATGATTTGAATATGGTAAAACTATTTATTGTTATGCTAGCTCCCTTGTCAGTGTTAAAAATGTGTGATTATGGTCATCTCAATTTAACGATTTCTGAAAGTTTTTATGTGTGTAGTTTCATGTGCTTTTTATAATCGAATTACAATTTAATTAAATTTTAAAAACTCATGTATAACATATGAAATATAGAAACATAATTCACAACAATCACATAATACCATGGAGGATAATGGAGTGCACCCCTCCTAGGCTACATCTCCATGGACCTCCTTTAACTAGCTAGGCCCTCTTCGGATTATCAGTTAAATGGATGATTACAAGAATATGTGATCATCAAATGGAATTTCTTACTGCTTCTTTGGCTTCATAAAACATGAAAACACCAAAAATGACTCTTCAATCTTTGAATTTGGTTACCAACTAATCTAGGCTTGACCTCCCATCTTGATGGCCATGGGCTTGTTCAATCTCTAAATTGAAAAAAACACCTTCATATGTGCTTAAAATCCTCTGAAAACTATACCACTATGTTCATAACATCAAATACATGTAAAAATGGTTGTTAATTCACTCCATTTGGCCTTTAACTGATTTGGACATGACCTTTTTTCCTAGTGGCCCTAGGTTTCAAAATTATTCAAGTGAAAAAAAAAACACTTGTAGTTTGGCTCCATTGCATCTACAAGTTGTTCCAATGGATTCGGAGCATGCCAATATTCTAGGAATGACTATTCCTGAGACAAAACTGGTCAAAAATTTCTCAAGATAAGCTTCATTAAAATTTCCCCTAGATTGTTCCTCTAAAGCTGGAACACTGCCAGATAACTCCAAAAAATTAGGAAGTGGCGCTAAATAAAGGAATCTATCAAAACCGCATCCAAATGTTAACTTACAATTAATTAATCCTTAACTATACTTAATAATGTATTAAGTACTCACTAAGTGCAATTAACCTGGGCACTTATGCTGAGGTCTTATGGAACGACTTTATGAGGAGGAGGGGTGGCTTGTGGGGCTGCCCCCCTCTATTCCTCCCCCATCATAAATCCGTTGTATTTAAATACAAGTTCATGGCCAATCCTTTCAAAGATGATGGTGGTGGCCTAACAGTAAGCAAAGGTGGTTGGTATGTGAGAGGTCATGGGGTCAAGCCCCGACCTCACCCCTCCATACATGGTTTTGGTCACAAATATAACACGCCCAAAAGCTTCGGATATCCAAACACATATGCCATCTGATTAATATTTTCATTCCATATATATGAATCAAACCTTTGGCATTGCACTAAATCTGTGCTCTAATAAAACTTTAATACTACACTTTTCAAATTGGAGTTACAGAGACTAAAAAAGGTTTACAAACATGATAAAATGTGTTTTGTCCCATATATCATGTTCATGTTGGGATATAAACATTGAAAAATGTTAATAATGTAAAAATATAATTTTCATGATTGGAAGAGAATAATTTTATTATATACTCTGTTAAGAAAGAATGATACTTCGAGTATTGTCAAAAACAACTATGATTCTTTAACAAATTTTAAGAAATATGCTAATGAAAAAGTGAATTTTTATGATATTTTCAAAAGAGACAAATTATATGAATAGGTATTGACAAGAATTCAATGGATCTCTAAGGATATGGTTGCATACTTATTTATTTTCAAAAGAAGAAGTATACTATCACTACATCCATACTTCCAATTAGCAATAAGATAATAAGTTTAGAAACAATTAGTAGCTCACCTTCGGTTTTAATTTGTACATAGGTAGAACTAGCAGAGAAACATTCAACTCCAACTAAAACAAAATTATTCCCCCACGACCAACCTTACTCTATTTTAAAATGGAATTAGGATGTTTCAACAAAAGAAATCAAAATAGTTCAAACACCAACCTAGTCAATGTTAATGGAAGAAATTCTTGTTGAAACTAATGTAATGGAGAAAACAACACTATATGATGAGAAAAAATTTGTGGAATCAAGATACCACTCAATGGGCTTTGTATGAGAAATCCCATTCGGAAAATATTAAGGTTTTTCAACCACACAACAGGACACAAAATGAGAAAATTTCATTAGAATGACCTTAATAAAAAGAATCTAAATATAAGAAAATTCATGAGTACAATTAGATATTCATCTACAACTTATCACTCCTTAAGAGATGTTCATATTAATAAGAATAGAGAATTAAAAATTATTGGTATTAAAGATATTATCTATAAAACCCCTATTTTGTCTCTTCCTACCATTTCATCCCCAAATGTAAGTCATGTCGATTTTTATAGGTCACTAAACTTTAAACAGTTGTGTTGGGATGTATTAATCACTATTAAATGACTAAAATGGTACACATAAATTATAAATCTAGGGATGTCTTTTATTTCAATGGCAGCTACACTGTCTGTGCCGATATACCTAACCAGAAGCAAATCCAAGTAAAAGAAATTGTTGCTGAAGTAAATGCTGGAAGGAAATCACTCATCCGGAAATAAAATGATCTACAAGATTGTAATCACTCCTCAATTAATTTTTCGTAGCACGCCACACAAAAATTACGAAGCTGGTATCTTTGATCTCATATGTGTAACAACATATAAAACATTGGAATTGAAGCAGATCTATTCATCGCTGAAACAACGGAAACAACACTTCTGTTGACACATAAACAAAATAAAAAGTATATATACACACATCTAGCTTAACCGTTACAATCCATGCTAAAGAGGAGGGCCCTTCCTCCCTAATAGGGTGCAGAAAGAGAAAGAACTTAACGGAAACTAAATCAGATAACACATGTAACAACAACACAATATTTTTGTATTATGACGATTGAAAGTTACAGAGTCAAGATGATGATCTCCTCTCTCCCCTCTCTCTGATTTGTCTCCTTTAAATATACAAGATACAAAAGAGAAATTTCCAACCAACTGATTACAAAAACTAATAGATCTTTCCACCATGATTTAGCTATAAAAAGTCGAATCCTATTATTGCAATTGAGAGAATTTGGAAAAAGGCCACAGCAGAAAATATGTGAATATGTCCTTCGAAGAACCTTGTGTTTTTCTGAATGAAGCCCGAATTTTAGAAAATGGCTCACACACAAACTTATTTGGTCTGTTCTACACAAAATCCATGTCTCGAATTTTCAATATTCTTCTTTGGTTGCAGAAAATGTCCAACGCAAAATTGTCACTTGTTATTCGAGCAAATTTCTGAATTGGAATATTTAATTATGAACTGAAGTTTGGATTTGAAATCTGAAAGAGATATTCGAGGCTAAAACTGTGAGTTATAGCAAATTCATTAAATAAACCATCATTTACAAAATAATTCATAAAAATATTCAATTTATTAAAAATAAAGGACAATAAATATTACTTATCCATAAGAGCATAAATAATTATAAAAGGGGATTAATGATAAATTATGATAAATAATTTAATAAAAGAATGGCAGGAATGGATGAAATATATATTAAGAAATGGTAACAAGAATGAAAATTTAGTGGCCCAACATCTCCCCCAAACTGAACATGTTGCATGTCCTAATGCAACCCAATGCCTTTGTATTAGCCAAATTGTAATTCAAATAATCAAGATTTGCACCTCAACTCTTGATATTCATGGAATAAAATGATTATTCCCTAAATGATTCCTGAAAATAATAGACGTTCAATTAATTCAGTTGTAACAATTTTCATTTTCAACTAGATGTATATAAAGTTGCAACAAAATATGATATAAGTAAGAACAAAATTCATTAACCATTTTCGCAAAAATTACAAACAAGATTTTGCTAAAATATTGCAAGCAAATTTTTACCATATCAATTCTTCTTGAATCCGAAAATCGAATCTATAGGATGCACGGATCTTGAGATATAAACAAAACAGTTGTAGGTAATGATGTTTAATTTCTCAAAAAAAATTAAATCAATTTTTCATGAAATTTCACAGGTTTGTTCCTAATACTTTTCTGTACTAAAAATCAAAGCAAACCAATGAATAAATTTCAATATATCAGCAAAATGGTTGTAAGTAAAATTATTTTCTTGAAACATAACAACTCTTTCTCCCCCAAACTAGAAAATTTGCATGTCCTCATGCTATACTAGAAAACAAGTTGAGGTGGTTGCTATGATCATTGTTGAGATATTTTCTTGGTGTATAAGAACATAAAATAAGAGAGATTTTGCGAATGAATAAGGAGATCGATGGATGATAAAGAATATTAATGGCATGTTCATGCTAATGAAAGTAACGCTCCACCAAACTGAAAGACTTTGTGTTTTTGAAAAATGGGAAGTCGTAAAGAAGCACTAAAGAAGGGATAATAATGGTTCAAAAATATGGGTGAATAATGCTCAATCGTTTTTCACAACATTTTCCTAAACTTTTAATAAATAAAAAAACTTACGTTGTTTTACCTCAAGTTTTACCTACGTAAAAATGTGGAATGACATTTATGGATTGACATTTTTTGAAGGCGATGTAGGCTGAGCTGATGCTGAAAGTGATGTGGAAGGTGGAAGCCATTCAAGCTGAAAAAGCAATCAGAAAGTGTAGTAGTGTTTCCTTCCACCAAACTTATTAGTTTCCCTGTCATCTATACAACATCTCATGAGTATCCTTAATCCACCACCTCAATTACCTCATTTCATATAAAAGTGACATAATCATATTGTGAATGCCATGGGATAATAATGGATAAGAAGAGAAAATATGCATTCCCTATACCCATAATATTTGGTTGTTATCAGCACAGAAATTATGCTTCTCAAGGTCTGTCTAATTACCTAGGATTCAAAATCAGAATTAGGCCTCTTTATTCCACATCAAAATAGTAGTGTTATTGTTAAGCTATGAATAAATGGTGACTGATTGGGAAAAGAAACTATCTTTGTTTAAAGATATCATGCTTGTAGAATAAAGGAATGATGTATTAGATGATACAAAATTTCAACTATCAAATATCCTAAAAGTTTCATCACTGACATGTAAAGTAAATATGTATAACTCAATATTAGATATAAACCATAACCACCATCATCTAAGAACCGATTAAATATGACTCCATGAACCATGAGTTTTGGAAAACCTTGTATATGCAACAGTGAGCTTTATCAGAAATTGGTTATGAGAAAACAAGCTCACCAAGTAGATTATAGTATTAAATTAACTTCTATACCATAGGCATAGCCACTGCTGCTAGTAGTCGTCTATAGTATCGACATGGATGCTTTTTTAACCCATTAAGATGGTAGTGTCCCATCTATTATAAATAAGTACATAGTTACAAAAATCCTTTCAATTTACTTATATGTCAACTGAATATCATTGTTCTGGCATGGTAACCAATTAATAACAATGACATTCAAGGGATCTAACAAAAGTGAAAAATTTGGCTCATGATGAGACCTTTTTTCCTTCAGGTTTATGGTTGAAGGCCATTACTATAGCTTTGTGGCCAACAGTGATAATTTCACTTTATTAGGACCTATGATCATGGTTGGTTGGCTCGTGATGAGACCTCCTATCCTCTAGTTGACTATTTATGTTTAGAATTCAATTATGGTTAGTTTTTAATCAATAAAAGATTACTTAATAGATGGGGTGACAAGTCAGCTCCTTAAGAGCTAGGGATGGTGTCAAAATTTCTATAGTAACTATTTTCAACTTTGACTGTTTAACTTCCCAAAAACTAATAAAATTCAAATGACTACTGATAAATATATTTTCATTAATGATATTGGGGATGAGGAACAATTCATTCGATAATGGCAGAAAGATTTAAATACAATTTTATGGTCATCCTAATAAATTTTACAAGATCAGAAACTTGACCAATTAAGAAATTTGAAAGCTGGGATGGTGAAATCATCCTTGCATAATTTTTCCTTAAAAAATAATATTATATTTATAGATAAATAAAGATAAATTGACTACCAAATCATTATGTCAAAGAGGACCTAGACCATTAAAATTATTTCGCAGTCACCAAATAGAAAAACAAATAAGAAAGACCTTTATATGTTGAATTCAATGTAAAATTGGCCAACAATAATAGTTGTGACTGTGGTAACAAAAACCATGACTTATGTAATAATAAGGAAAGTTTAAAAATAACGATGTTAGGAAGGTGACATGAAGGAGGATTAGTCACTTTACAAAATAGTGAAGAATTAAGAGTGAATCACTCCTAATAAGACTTAACATAATAATCATCCTTATTACTAAATGCGTGACCTCCGCCCAACTAAATTATGTCTTTCATTAATTATAGTTGGTCATGTCATAAGTAAAATACCAATGAAATCCACGGAGTCGATCGAGGATGTACCTGGAAACTTACCTTGGCAGAGTAACAACACTAGAAGAGTAACATCACTAAGTAATTAGAAACATATTACCATGGAGTGATATCACCGGAGGAGTAATAGAATTAGATACTTAGAAAATTTCTTTAAGAAACAACACTAGATACTAGAGAAATTTTCGTAATAACAACACAGCAGGAGTAACAGCAGTTATGGAGTAGCAATAGTGACAGAGTAACAACACTGACAGTGTAACACTAGTGACGATGTAACAATAGTGACGGTGTAACAACATTGACAGTGTAACAATAGTGACGATGTAATAGCACTAACGGTGTAACAAAAATGATGGTATAACAACAATAATGGAATAACAGTATTAACAGTGTAACAACAGTGACGGAATAACATCACTGATTGTGTAAGAGCAGTGATAGAGTCACAATAGTAATGGAATAACAACACTGATAGTGTAACAACAGTGATGGAGTGACAAAAGTAATAGAGTAACAACACTAACGGTGTAACAATAGTGATAGAGTAACAACAGTGATAGAGTCATAGTAGTAATGGAGTAACAACACTGATGGTGTAACAACATTCAAGACATAGAAAAATTTTCCAGAGTAACAACATCGTGAAACTTTAAGAACTCACTTCTTTTATTTTGAGAACAAAACAATAATATGAGCTTGAAGTAAACAATACCTGAAGCATAAAAACATAAGAGAAATCAGAAAATAAACGACCCTTTATTAAAACCAATAAATAAATAAATAACTTAAGTTACAGTGGTTATGATTTTTCTAGCAGCAATGTTGTTTGTGAATGGTGAATGAATGGAAAAATGTTTTTTTCGGAAATGACTTGGATCTTCAAATGGAAATCAATTCCTCATTTATCATGTTATAAATCCATTAAGTGATGAAAATTATTCATTTTTTTTTCTCTTTGTGAGGAAACATCTTTGAAAATGTCCTCATTTCATTACAATTGTCTTCAAAAATCACTTGTTCATAAATTGTCTCATTTATTCTGTTGGGACCTGCAAGAAACAAGCATCTTCCTGCAATAAAACATAAAATCATGGAAGAAGAGAGATCTCTGGGCCCTTCCAATTCAACACATATGCAAAAAAAAAAAAAAAATAGTTACTTTGTCAAACAAATCCATGGAAAGATAAAAAAAATAAAAATTAATTATCTGTGGGGGAGTGGTGGCCAACCATACTAACCATCAGTGTTTCAATCATAACTTCTTTGTTTTTCATCCGATTTGGGTCATTACAAAGCCAAATGAAATTTAATGAAGTGGTATGTCTCCAATAGAAACATATTTTAAAAATTCCATGTAATGGCATGTTAAAGTTTCTTAGAACAACCCACATAACAGAATCATTTTCGATTTTTCAGCTCAGACCAACAGTTGATATTTTAAGCATAAATTTTTCATTTGATGATGGATTGAACTGATTAAAATTTTAGATTTAATTATATTCATGTAGCTATCCTCAAAAGTAACATTTTTTTAAAGAAATAATAATTGATGGGTCAAATATGCTAGTGAACAACCGAGAAAACAGAGTTTCAAGAGGATTGATTTATGATAAACAGTCAGTATTGTGGTCATAAAATTCTCATAAAATATCGAAAAAAATAGTTCAAGTTCCATTGCAAACTATATTCATAAGGTAATATCCCATAGAAACAGGTTTCGAAACTCTGGTCATTTAGGCCTCCAAATACGAACTGTCTCAACTCTATTTCTGAGCTGCCTAGTAGACATCCTATCATTGTTTTGGTCATAACTTTTTCATTTCAAATCCAAATCGAGTGATTCAAATTGGGATAGAAAGTATACATAAAGTGCTATGTAGGATAGAAACAGGTCTTGAAAATATGCCCATTTTTTCCCTCAAAACATGACTATCACGATTGTTTTTCTGAAATTTTCATCAAGCCTGCAATCCAGAAGATAAGATAATCAATGATTTTTTCCAAGAAGGTGATCAAAATCAATATGAGCATTTGTAGAAATTTCATTTTTCAATATAAAACATCTACATACATAAATAGATTCAAATATTGATCACCTATGTCAAATTTCACAACATGTTGCAACAAAAACAACGATTTTTACTTATAAAGAAATTTATTTATTTATGTCTTTATTTATTCTATTTTATACACTACAGTATTCTATCTCGAAAAATAAAATATAATTACGTATAAGAGTACCTCCAATGAATCCATTTTCGAAATAAGGGTTCAAGTATGCATATAGCCATAATTGAAATATTTATGTTAATAAGTACTAGGGTATGAGAGACCAACTTCTCTGTTAAGGATGGTGCCAAGAATTGCTTAAGTATGGAGTGATGTTGCGAGAAAACAACAGAGTAAAAATAGTCTTCAATATAGTCTTGATTTCTCATAGTTGTTATATCGTGAAGTTCTTCGACTGGATTCCAAATTGTGTTGATGCTCTGTTCCTTAACCTCATCCCATGAATCTTGGGGGATTTTTAGAGTGGGCGTTGTTTGTGGATTTTTCTATCATCCTACTAGCACACATGGACCCCATGTGTATCAATTCATCCTACAAGTGCTTCAGTTTCTACAGTGGTAAACCAACTCAAGTTTGTTAAAGGGATGTGCAGTTTCTTACCTCTTGTCTTACCACCCAACGACTGTATAACTGAAGACACCCTAAAGAAAACACCCAAAAATTCAAATTTCTAAGTGTCCCAGCAAGACATTGGTGAGCCCGCTCAAGTTCATTAGAGCGATGGTCAAATTCTTACCTCTCGTCTTACTGCCAGGCAATTGTGTCACTAGAGACACTCTAAAAAACAAAAAGTCCAAAAATTCACTCTCCTAAGTGTCTCAGAAAGACATTGGTGAGCTTTCTCAAGCCCGTTAGAGCACGCAGGTTCTTACCTCTCAGCTTACTACCCAGAAATTATGTCATTGGAGACACTCCGAAAAAATAAAATGCCCAAAAATTCACACTCCTAAGTGTCCCAACAAGATGTTAGTGAGCCCACTCAAGTTCGTTAGAGTGTTGCACAGGTTCTAACCTCTTGTCTTACTGCCTGGAAATTGTGTCGCTAGAGATACTCTAAAAAAAAACCAAAATTCTCATAAATTCACACTCCTAAGTGCCCCAAGAAGACATTGGTGAGTCCGCTAAAGTTAGTTAGAGCGTTGCATAGGTTCTCACCTCTCCTCTTACTGCCTTGCAATTATGGCACTGCAGACACTCTAAAAACAGATGGAAATTCCACCTGTAAGTAACAACTCTGATTGATTGGATCGTCACTGACATAATCACTACTAAATGAATAAAACAATACACAAATTATCAATATAGGGACGCATTTTATTTCAATAACAGATGCATTGTCTGTGTTGATACACCCTACCAGAAGAAAATCCAAATAATGGAAATCATTGCTGAAGTAAATGCTGGAAGGAAATCACTCATCCGGAAATAAAATGATCTAAAATACTGTAATCACTCCTCAATTAATCTATCCTAGCATTCCACACAAGAATTACCCAGTCGGTATCTCTAATCTCATATGTGTAACAACATATAAAACATTGGAATTGAAGAAGATATTTTCATAGCTGAAACAACGACAACAACACTTCCACTGAAACATAAACAAAATAAGAAATAGATATATACACATATACCTTAATCGATGCAATCATTCCTAAAGAGGAGGGCCCTTCCTCTGTAGCAGGGCACAAGAAGAGAAAGAACTTAACAGAAACTAAATCAAATAACTCATGTAACAACAACACAATATTTCTGTATTATGTTGATTGAAAGTTACAGAGTCAAGATGATGATATCCTCTCCCTTCTCTCTCTAATTTGAGTCCTTTAAATATACAAGATACAAAAGGGAAATTTCCAACCAACTGATTACAAAATCTAAGAGATCTTTCCACCATGATTCAGTTGTAAAAAGTCGAATATGATTATTGCAATTGAGGAAATTTGGAAAATGGGCACAACAAAATATTTGCAAATATGTCCTTCGAAGAACCTTGAGTTTCTCTCAATGAAGAAATTTTTTTGGAAAACTTCTCATTAAAAAATTAATTTTTTCCGTTTTGCACAATACCCATGTCTCAGATTTTCAATATTCTTCTCATTTTCCCGAAATGTTCAATGGAAAATGGTCACTTGTTATTCCAGTGAATTTCTGAGTTGGAATAATTAATTATAAACTGAAGTCGGATTTGCAATCTAAAAGAGATCTTGGAGGCTAAAATCATGAGTTATAGCAGAGTCATTAAATAAACTATCATTTACAAAAAATTCATAATAATATTCAATTTATTAAAAATAAAGGAGAATAAATATTACTTATCCATAAGAGCATAAATAATTATAAAATGGGATTAAATGATAAATTATGATAAATAATGTGAAATATATATTAAGAAATAGTAATAGGAATGATAATTTAGTGGCCCAACAAGTTGCATTGATATTAAAATTTTCAAAGAAAAAGCCCTAAAGCCTAATCAACAACTCAAGTTAACTGAAGCTTATTACTCTTTATTACAATCACTTTATTTTCTTTATAAGTTTATTATTGCATTATGGTTAACTAATAATGTTTTTTTATATTTTTTATTAATTGCTCCAATAAATAACTAGTATAACCACATTAAAAACATTGATGTGGTTGATATAGCTCATGATTTCATAAATATTAAAAAAGAACTATTGCAACACAGAGAATTATTTACCAATGCACACATTTGTGTCATTAACCATGTATAAAAAGGTGATTAACCATGTATAAAAAAGGCTATGTGTCAAATTAGCTTGAGAAAAAAAAAATATGTGCACATCTTATTGTAAAATGGACCATTTTTCTAAATAAAATTTTCTTATATATTAATTTCTTCATCTAATTAGAATATGCTTATTAAAATTGGAATAACCACAGATTCCTATGAAATTGGTGGGTGAGACCTACTAGGCAGGAATCTAATTTAACTTGATCAAAAAATGGAATTACACATAATGGACCATTTTGAAAAAGAAAATTTGGTTATATATTAATTTCCCCATTTAATTAGAATATGAAGATATTAGAATTGGAAAAATATCAAATGTCTATGAAATTAGCAGGCTATGAGCCACTTCACAGAAACATAGTTTTTTAAATTGATTAAAAGTCAATGCAACCTAACAAACTCTATCAGACACTATAGTCATTGATAATATGTTGAACATTTTCCCTTGAGAATCAATCGAAGCCATCAATTTTTAAAAAAATAAAAAAATAAAAATCTGTCACACACTATAACCCTTCATAAGCATCCACACTTAGCATATGTTCAGCATATTCCCTTGAGAATCAATCTAAGCCACCAATTAAAAAAAAAAAAAAAAAAACTCTCTATAGCTTCATCCACCTTAAGTTGAAAGTTGTAATAAGAAGTCTTCCACAAATATTCACACAAATATTGTATGAATGTGATCATTTTCGTTTGATTCAATTAACTATTTATTTCAATGATATACGATATACAATTGTTTTCCATAAGGTTGTTTAAATAGATGTACTATTTTGGTTTTAAGTAGACATATTTTGGGATTGATTAGTTTATTCCATAGTTATTTAATTATATTTATTTCTATAATTATAATAGCTCTAGTTTATATTTTAGATAACTATTATAAGTAGGCAAACAAGGGGTAAAACAAATTTGTGGAAATTAGGTCCATATATGAGTGAGATTTCCATCCCAAATGAAAATAAGTCTAATTTAGGACCTATCACACACTCTTAGAAAATTTATCTACCATGAGCCCCAAAAATCCATCTAGTGTCATCCTAATAAAAGTATTTCTATTATAACTAAATAACGAGAGTAATTTAAATATTTTTTTAAAAATATATTCAGATAAAATGTTAAAATCACCATTACAAAACTATATACATAAGCACGTCAAAAACGTGATTTCAATATCAAATCACTTAGTATCAAATTAAGTGTTGTCTATTAATAATAATACCTTCTCCATTAAAATTTGAGTCTCAAGCCCTCATTGTAACCCAACCCTTCCAATGAAAAAATAAAATATCATAATCTAAAAACATAAAAGCATTTTTTCTCTAATTGCTCACTACAATATCTAAATGTAAATGTAGAATCTCTCCAACAAAATAGAAGGAATAGGAATAAAAAATAGAAGGAATAAAAATAAAAAATATAAAAGGTTATGGGATATATATTTTCCTCTACCACTAAGTTAGGTCAATTTATTAGTTAAGATAAAGGAAATTTCATTGAAACTCTTATCTCAAATGAGATGGATATGAGTAGGCTAACAATTTGTTCAATCTCACTTCAAAATCTCTCCTCAATTCTTATCCATAACATGTGCAATCTCAATTAGTTGTGGGGAAAAATTGTTTCAACCACCTAAATTTATTAAAAAGCCTCACCCAGATATTATTATTTCGTCAACAACCGAGATTGATGGAAGTCATTGCTATCCAAATTGTTAATTTGGGTTAAGAGGGAAGCACCCACAAAGAAAAAACTATTGAATTTTCCGGTTGACGCACCACATGTCACCTTCTATCAATAACCTGTACTCCACATGCCACATGAACAACAAGAATAAATAAACTCCCTTATCATATTTCATTCGTTCATGATTTCATATCGTTGAAAGTTGTTATCACTTTAGTATGAAAGCCAACAAAATGTATTGCTCGATTTCTTCTGGCAATGACTGTGGGAGGCACCCACGCCTTGGACAACTTTGTCTCGGCCCACGGCGACGGGGCGAGATTCGTGAACCTTGTAGGGATAATATATGCATCATAGACACTGGACCTCTGTTGAAATGTTACTTTCAACAGTCCTATGCAGAGCCGCTTTCAAATTTTGATTACCAAGTTTATGTCCTCCAACCACTTACCAAAAATGTTTGAACAGTCAAAATCAGGGTTTAAAATTACAGTCCTGTACAGTGAGAAACAAAGCATTGAATGGTTGTCTTCCAAAATCTTTGAAGAGTCACATCCATTGTACATTTGAAAACAGAGGATTTCCTTTTTATGCAACAGGAGAGCATTGAACAGAACAGAGCAATTTTGTTTTGTTTGAATGCGGGAGATTCTTTTGGTTTAAAGGACCAGTGGTCCCCATGGCCACGATAGCAGACAGGACCTGCAGGAGTGGTCCCCATGCCAAGTCAACCATCACGTCAGCAGACATATGGTACCACCTGATTGGAGCGGGTTTTGTTTGATTTTTCACGTAGTTGAGAAATCCAGACCCAAAATGCTTTAGGGTGGATTTGATTTGGATTTCAGGCCACAAAAGACGCTTGTGTCAGCAAGCCCAAATCGGACCTGAAATTTTTATGAGGCACATTTTATTGGGATTTCACGTCACATTTCGGCTGATGTCAGCACCCAAATTCGTAACGTGAAATCGCCGAGTTCAATTTGGTTGATAAGTGTTTGAAGTCCGGGTGTTTGCGATGGGTTAAGTTTGGTTTTGTTTTGATTATTTTTTATGTTTTAAAACATGAGCGTTTTATTAGGTGGGCCCGTTGACATTTGTTTTAAACAGTTTAGCTTTATTGTTAATATAGTTTTGTTTTATTAACATATGCTGTGACATATTGTTAAGTTTAATAGTTGTTTTGTTTTATTTAAAAAAGGTGTTGTGGTATAAAAGAATATATATGGAAGAATTGTAATAGTTTTTGTTTAGTTAATGAATGGAATAGAAATTTTTCAAAGTGTGAAACTCTGTCTCCAGTGAAGAATTTTTTTTATTTCTCTGTGTTAAAGAGGAGAGTATTACTCTCTCCATTGTTGTTCTGGAATTTTCAAATATTCCAACATGGTATCGAAGCTATTCCAGGCTCTTTGAACATCAAAGAAGCTGAAGGAAAGGAGTTCTTTGTTGCAGCAGCTTCTCCAGCAGCGTGAAGACTCAGCCAAAAAGAATTCAAGGTATTTCTCTATACAGTTTATTGTGTTACTGTTGTAGAACAGTCATTTATTTTAAATAAACAGTCAAGTGTTTTTGAATCATAGTTAAGAGTGCAAGAATGGCTGGAGCTAGCACTAGCATGGGTATTGGAAACACCCAGCTCCCACAATTTAATGGACAAAATTATGACTACTGGTCCATAACTATGAGAGCATTATTTGCTTCCCAAGACTTATCGGAACTTGTTGAGGATGGCTTTGAAGAGCCAACATATGAAAATGAGCTTGATGATTTAACAAAAGCAGAGAGGGAGTTGCTGAAGAGAAATAAGAAGAAAGAATCCAGAGCTCTCTACTTTTTGTATCAAGCAGTTCATGACAGTGTGTTTCCTAGGATAGCAGTAGCTAAGAGATCCAAATAAGCATGGCATATTCTCAAAACAGCCTATCAAGACATGGAAAAAGTGAAGACAACAAAACTTCAGTTGCTGAGGAGAGACTTTGAGACTCTCTGTATGAAAGAGTCAGACACCATTGACTCAGTCTTCACTCATGTGATTGAAATGGTCACACAAATAAGATCTCATGGAGAGACTCTTGAAGACAAGAGGATTCTGGAAAAACTCTTGAGGAGTTTACCCTCAATATTTGATGTGATTGTCACCACCATAGAGGAGACTAAGGATCTCACAAATTTTTCAATAGATGAGCTACATGCATCACTGATGACTCATGAGTAGAGATTGGGTAAGAGTGAAAACTCATCTATGGAACATTCCTTTAAGACTCGGATGTATTTCAGAAGAGGAAGAGGGCAAGGCAGAGGAAGAAAGAGAGGCAGAGGCAGAAGCCAAAACAGAGGTGGAAGAAACAGTCCAGCAAATGCCCAAGGAATAGACAGCAATCCGAATCAGCATCAAGGCCAAGGAAGTAGCCAGCAAAGTGGTCAGCAGAATGTGCAAGGAAAAAGGTATGATAATTCCAATGTTTAATGTCACTATTGTAATAAATATGGTCATTATGCTAATGAATGTAGAAAGAAGCTGCATGATATGGGAAATAGAACTAGTGCAAATTTCACAAGAGAAAATATCAGCTAAGATAATTTGATTTTAGATTGTAATATGGTTGAAGAAAGGAATGAAGACTTATGGTTTCTAGACTCCAGTTGCAGTAACCATATGACAGGAAGAATAGCAATGTTTTTTATGTTAGATGAGAGTGTGAAGTCACAAGTCACACTAGGAACTGATAGCAAAGTTTCTCTTATGGGAAAATAAGAAGTAAATTTTTTAACAAGGAAAGGTGCAAAGAAGTCCATAGCAGATGTTTATTATGTTCCAGGAATGAAGTATAACCTCTTAAGTATTGGACAACATGTTCAAAAGGGGTACAATGTGATTTTTGAGGATGATGTTTGTACCATCATGGACAAACCACCCAGCAAAAAATGTATGGTTGAAGTGAAGATGGCAAGCAACAGGATGTTCCCTCTCAGAATGAGAGTAGATTTGAAAAATGAAGAAGAGAAAGTAGTAGTGGCACAAGAGACTATCCAAAGCGAACCAAAATATGAAAATTGGTTGTGGCACTTGAGATTTGGGCATCTCAACTTTGGAGGTCCTAACTTGTTGAATAGAAAAGGAATGGTAAGAGGTTTAGCATTGATAGAGAAACCGAACAGCCTTTGTGAAGGTTGTATCTTGGAGAAACAACAAAGAGAAATTTTTCCTTCCTGGAAAATCATAAGGGAAAAGGCACCCTTAGAGATTGTCCACTCAGATTTGTGTGGACCGATGCAAAATCCATCTCTTGCTAGTAGCCACTACATGTTAACATTCATAGATGATTTTATAAGAAAAGCTTGGGTTTACTTTTTGAAAAAAAAAAGTGAAGTGTATGTAAGATTTTGCAATTTCAAAGCACTTGTGGAAAACCAAAGTGGGTTGCATATCAAAGTACTATGAACTGACAGAGGAGGTGAGTATATCTCTAAATATTTTCTACGTTTTTGTAAAGAAAATGGTATTCATAAGCAGTTTAGAACTAGATATACTCCGCAGCAAAATGGAGTAGCCAAAAGGAAGAATAGAACCATAATGGACATGGTAAGGAGTATGTTAAAGGCAAAGCATTTGCCTAATGATTACTGGGCTGAAGCGGTACATTGTGTAGTGTACATATTGAATAGGTGCCCTATAAAAGAAGTTATGAACAAAGTTCCGAAAGAGGCATGGAGTGGCACAAAGAAAGGTGTCACACACATGAAGGTTTTTGGATGTGTGGCTTATGCACACATACTAGATCAGCTAAGGAAGAAGTTGGATAGCAAGGGGGAGAAATGTATTTTCATTATATACAGTGAGGAATCCAAAGCTTATAGGTTATATAACCCATCCACCAAGAAGTTTATTGTGAGCAGAGATGTTTAGTTTATTGAAGAGGAAGCTTGCTATGGAAGCATAGAGAAAATAGTGAATGTTAAACATTGTTTATCTCATGATGAAAATGATGATGAGTTGGCTGAAATACATCCCCAAACAGCGGCACCAACACAAGGGAAGCAAGGCACACCATTGATGAGAAATGAAAGTGCTTCTCCAAGCACACGACAAGGAGGAAATTCAAGTGCTTCTTCAAGCATTTTTACACCTAATGAAAGAGGTAAGAAGTTCAGAAATTTAAATGACATTTATGAACAAGAGGCAGCAAATGAAGGTATCAATTCTTTGTTTGTTGTATATTGTCATGTTGATGATCCTGCTAATTTCTAAGAAGCTATTAAGGATAAGAAATGGATAGAAGCTATGGATGAGGAAATAAATGCCATAGAAAGAAACAAGATTTGGGATTTGGTTGAACTCCCAAAAGGTAAAGATGTCATTGGAGTTAAATGGGTCTATAAGACCAAGAGTAATGCTGAAGGAAAAATAGAGAGACATAAGGCCAGACTTGTTGTCAAAGGATATAAGCAGAAGCATTGGATATATTATGAGGAAACTTTCGCACCAGTTGCTAGAATGGAAACCGTGAGAGCAGTGCTATCCATAGTAGCACAAAACAAGTGGAAAGTTTAGCACATGGACGTAAAGTCAGCATTCCTAAATGGTGTTGGGTATGTGTTATATTATTTCCACGACTAAGCACGTGCGGGGGGGTAATAGGTGGGGCGATAACCCCTGCTTTGTGCTGGCCGCAATGGGGGGGCGGTAGCCCCCCCTGTCGGGGTTCGGGGTAGCGCCCCGACAAAATTTTTTGGTCCTTAATTTCCGGCGAGTAGTCCGCGTCCATGGTTTTGTGCATGGTTTTGCACATGGTATTGGGGTACGATGGTGTTCGGCCCCTGGTATTTTTGTAGATCCGGTCAAGGGAACTACGGTTATGTTCTAATCCAGGGTTTATGGATTGGGGTTCATGTATGCTTTGGCATGTATATATATGTGTTGTAACACTAAAATGAACATAATGAAAAATCAAGCTGGTCGTCCTGATTTGGGATCCAGGGGAAAATCTCTGTGTTTATCTGTTTTATGTTTTATGCTCTCGCTATTGTTTATTTTCTGTTATAAGATTCATGTGTAGATAATTTTTGTTCAAGGTTAAAACCTACATTTGGTTTCGCAGCTGTTTCTGCCTGCGGGGATGCCTTTGGCCGCTGAGAGTTTTTTTTTAGTTCCCACCGAGGTAGACCCTGTTCAGTGGGAGATCTGCGGGATTGATTCTTGCGGTGAGAGAAGATGGCGAGCGGCGGAAAGATAGAGATCGAGAAATTTAATGGTCAGAGTTTTGAGTTGTGGAAGCTCAAAATGGAGGATTTGCTGGTGGATAAAGATCAGTGGATCGCGGTAGATCCAGGTACTAAGCCAACATGAATGTCAGATGAAGACTGGAAGAAACTGGATCGGAAGGCTAAAAGCACAATACGGTTGTGTGTCTCAGATTCAGTATTGTTGAATGTATCTGGGGAAGCTGCGGCGAAGACCTTGTGGGAAAATCTAGGGACTTTGTACCAATCTAAGTCTCTGGTGAATAAGTTGTTCCTGCAGAAAAAGCTGTATAACCTGAGGATGAAGGATGGAGACTTGGTGACAGAGCATATGAATGCCTTCAATACTGTGGTAAGTCAGCTGTCATCTATTGATATTAAAATCTCAGATGAAGATAAGTGCATCAGTTTGTTGTGCTCTCTACCAGACTCGTGGGACAGTCTGGTTATTGCAATAGGTAGCAATACAACTACCTTGAATGTTGATGACATTGTCTCAGCCTTGCTGTTGGAGGAAATGAGACGGAGAAATATGGAGAGTCATAATGGAGATGCCTTATCTGTACGAGGAAGGTCCCAGAACAGAAACAAGAATAAGGTTTCGAGTGGGAGATCCAAATATAGAGGGAGATCTAAATCTCCTGGAAAGTTTGTAAAGGTGTGCTGGAAATGCGGAAAGGAAGGGCACTACAAAAAGGACTGCAGATCTAAAGCTCCTGAGAAAGGAAAGGGATCTGAGGATGCTTCTTCGACAGAGGCAAAAACCACCTCGGATGAAGGTGAGGATGTGTATTTTGCTTCTTCTTCAAATACACATGTAGATCATGAGTCATGGTTGATTGACTCAGGTGCATCCTTTCACTTCACTCCCCATAGGGAGTGGTTCTGCGAGTATGAGAAATATGATGGTGGTGATGTCTTCCTAGGGGATGATAGGAAGGCCAGAATCGTCGGACGTGGAAAGGTCAAGTTGAAGCTGCAAGGTGGAAGGATTAGAACACTTCCTGGTGTTCTGCATATTCCTGCATTGGCCAGAAATCTGATTTCTGTAAGCAAGATGGATGATGCAGGTGTAAAAACAATGTTCGAGAAATATTCCTGCAAGATGGTTCGGGGAGCACTGGTATTAATGCGGGGAGTTCCCGCATCGAACTTCCGTACAAGCCACAAGGTAGCATAAAGCATGGATGGGTAATACTGTGGTTCCCGAAAGTGGAGTGGAAAGCCTCGCAGTCTCTAGAGAAAAGACCATGCTATCGCATCAAAGGCTTGGACATATTGGAGAGAAGGGCCTTCGGATACTGCATAGAAATGGTATGGTAGAAGGTATGTCTAATTTCTCTCTGGATTTCGATTTTTGTGAACATTGTGTATATGGGAAGTAGAATCGGGTGAGTTTTCCCTCTAGTGCTAAGAGGGCGAACAAGATATTAGAACTAGTGCACAGTGATGTGTTTGGGCCTGTGTCAGTTCCGTCACTGGGAAAGTATGTGTACTATGTTTCATTCATAGATGAATTCTTAAGGAATACGTGGATATATTTCTTGAGGAAGAAATCTGAAGTCTTTGACAAATTTAAAGAATTTAAGGCTCTGGTGGAAAACCAGACAGAGAAGAAGATAAAGGTGCTGAGGACAGATAATGGTGGGGAGTTCTGCAAAAAGGAATTTGAAGAGTTTTGTAAGAAGTGTGGTATAGCACGACAGAAGACTACTCCATACACACCGTAGCAAAATGGAGTTGCAGAAAGAATGAACAGAACACTGATGGAAAAGGCAAGAAGCATGCTCAGTGGTACCGGGTTAGGACAAGAATTCTGGGCAGAGGCAGTGGAGACTGCATGTTACTTAGTTAACAGATCACCTTCATCAGCGTTGGAGGATAAGACCCCACATGAGGTATGGACTCGTAAGAAACCTTCTCTTTCACATCTAAGGGTATTTGGATGCGATGCATATGTACATGTTCCAAAGGAGAAAAGGACCAAGTTGGATAATAAATCTGAAAGGTGCATCTTTATTGGTTATAAGGATGGTTTAAAGGGTTACAAGCTTTGGAACCCACAAACAAGGAAGGTTGTGTACAGCCAAGATGTGGTTTTTAGAGAAGTGAAAGATGTTTTTAAACATGAAGTCCTACCAAAGGAACCTGAGAAGATAGAATTTGAGCTAAAGGAGGATGAATCAGACTCTACAACAGAAGAAGACTCAGAAGATGAAGAGCCACAAACTCCAACTTTGAGAAGATCAGTTCAGGAAAGAAGGCAACTAGAAAGGTACAGTCCATCTGCTTCCTGTTCAGGTTTTTCCTTAACTATAACTGATGATGAACCTAGAACTGTCAGGGAGGCAGTAGATTCAGAGGATGGAAAACTATGGAAGGAGGCCATGGTTGATGAAATGGCATCCTTGCACAAAAATGATGCATGGGATTTGGTGGAGTTGTCGGCTGGAAGGAAGCCCATTGGGAGAAAATGGGTGTTTAAGAAGAAGATGAATGTAGAAGGCAAGGTGGAGAAATACAAAGCTCGATTGGTAGCGAAAGGTTATTCCTAGGTGCTGGGAATTGATTTTGGTGATATTTTTTCTCTTGTTGCCAAGGTTACTTATATTAGATTAATTTTATCTGTTGCTGCTGCATTTGATTTTGAGATAGAACAGGTGGATGTGAAGACAACTTTTCTTCACGGGGATCTAGAAGAGGAGATCTACATGAAGCAACCTGAAGGCTTTATGGTGAAGGGTAAGAAAGAACTGGTATGCAGGTTGAAGAAGTCTTTGTATGGGTTAAAACAGTCACCAAGGATGTGGTATCAGAAATTTGATACCTATATATAGGGACTTGGCTTCACTAGAAGCAAGGAGGATCACTGTGTTTATTTTAAATTAATTGGTGACCATGTTATTTATTTGGTCTTGTATGTGGATGATATGTTGTTGATTGGAAATGACAAAGAAATTATCCAAGATTTGAAGACCCAACTGTTCTCCAAATTCAACATGAAGGATCTTGGTGCTGCAAACTATATTTTGGGCATGGAAATTAAGAGAGATCAGGAAAAGAGGAAGCTCTGGTTAAACCAGAGGAATTATGTCGAGACTATATTGCAGAGGTTCAATATGAAGGATAGTAAACTGGTGAATGTTCCTATTCCTGTAGGTGTAAAGCTGTCTGCTGAACAGTGTCCCAAGACACAAGAAGAAGAGGAGGATATGTTCCGTGTTCCATATGCAAGTGTAGTGGGTAGTTTGATGTATGCAATGGTCTGTACTAGACCAGACATTGCACATGCAGTGGGAGTATTGAGCAGGTTTATGTCAAACCCAGGGAAGGAGCATTGGATAGCAGTGAAGCAGGTTTTCAGATATTTACGTGGCACTAGTGATTATGGCTTGTGCTACCAGGGAAGACCAAGATTGGAAAGAATGTTGGACATTCATGGTTTTGTTGATGCAGACTGGGCTGGAGATCTGGACCAAAGAAGATCTACAAGTGGGTATGTGGTTAGCCTATTTGGAGGTGCAGTCAGTTGGATGAGTAAAAGACAGTCTGTAGTGGCTCTTTCAACTACAGAGGCAGAATACATAGCAGCCACTCATGCAAGCAAGGAAGCAGTTTGGTTGCAGAGATTGTGTTCAAGTATGGGGTTGGTACAGCAAGCTATAAGGACAGACTGTGATAGCCAAAGTGCAATTTTCTTGGCTAAGAACCCTGCTTACCATTCAAAGACAAAGCACATTGATGTTCAATATCACTTTGTTAGAGATATGGTTGAGGCTAAAAGGGTGTTGCTGGTAAAGGTGGACACTTTGAAGAATGTTGCAGATGCATTGACAAAGTATGTGAGCACTCAGAAGTTCTCTTGGTGTAGAGAAATAATGGGTGTTGAAGAATTGGGCCAATGACTAAGCCCTCCTGTGGCCCCCCGTGGAAAGAAAACAACAAGTGGGAGAATGTTGGGTATGTGTTATATTCTTTCCATGACTAAGAACGTGTGGGGGGGTAATAGGGGGGGGCGATAGCCCCCCCTTTGCGCTGGACGCAACGGGGGGGTCACAGGGGGGGCGGTAGCCCCCCCTGTCGGGGTCTGGGGCAGCGCCCCGGCGAAAATTTGTGGTCCTTAATTTCCGGTGAGTAGTCCACGTCCATGGTTTTGTGCATGGTTTTGCACATGGTATTGGGGTACGATGGTTTTCGACCCCTGGTATTTTTGTAGATCCGGTCAAAGGAACTATGGTTATGTTCTAATCCAGGGTTTATGGATTGGGGTTTATGTATGCGTCGACATGTATATATATGTGTGTTGTAACACTAAAAGGAATATAATGAAAAATCAAGCTGGTCGTCCCGATTTGGGATCCAGGGGAAAATCTCTGTGTTTATCTGTTTTATGTTTTATGCTCTTGCTATTGTTTATTTTCTGTTATAAGATTCGTGTGTAGATAATTTCTGTTCAGGGTTAAAACCTACAAATGGAGTGTTAATGGAAGAGTTTTACATTGAACAACCTCTCGGCTATGAAAAGAAAGGCCAAGAGCACTAAGTGTGCAAGTTGAAGAAAGCTTTTTATCGGCTGAAGCAAGCGCCAAGAGCGTGGTACAGTAGGATAGATTTCTATCTACTGGAAAATGGATTTGAAAAGTGTGAGGGAGAAACCACCCTCTACATCAAAGAAAAATATGGTAAAATGTTGATAGTGGTATTATATGTTGATGATGTTATTTTCACAGGTAGTGGTGATTACCTTATTGAAAATTTTAAAACAGTCATGAAAGAACAATTTGAAATGACTGACATGAGTTTATTGAAATACTTCTTAGGAACAGAAGTATAACAAGATGAAAATGGGATTTTTTTCTCATAGGAAAAATATGTTAATGAAGTGCTTGAAAGATTTAATATGTAGGAGAGGAAAGCAGCAATGACTCCCATAGTGATGGGATTAAAACTCAGCAGAGAAGGACAACAACAAAGATTTTGATCCTAGCTTGTACAAGAGCATAGTTGGCAGCCTCATGTGTTTGACTGGAACTAGGCCCGAAATAATGCATGTTGTTAGTTTGATTTCTAGATTCATGGAAAAGCCAAAGGATGCACATTGGTAGGTAGCGAAGAGAATTATGAGGTATGTTAAAGATACTAAAAGGTTTGGTATTTTATATGCTGCTTCAGAATATTTAGATTTAGTTGGATACACTGATAGTGATTGGGCTAGAAGTGTAGATGATCGCAAGAGCACTTCCGGTTATGTTTTTCACATGGGTTCAGGAGCCATTTCATGGGCTTCTAAAAAGCAGCCCATTGTAGCATTGTCTATAGCAGAGGCAGAATATGTGGCAGCTATAGCAGCAAATTGCCAAGAAATTTGGATGAGGAGGAAGTTGAGAAGTTTAGGCCAAGAGTAGACAAAAGGAACAGTGATTTTCTGTGACAATAGCTCAGCTATTGCATTATCTAAGAATTCTATGTTTCATAAGAGAACGAAACACATTGACACAAAGTTTCACTACATTAGAGAATTAGTGAATAGTGGAGAAATTTTTTTGGAACACTGCAGAACTCAAGAGGATTTTGCAGACATTCTGACCAAGCCATTGGGACAAAAGAGTTTTGAATTTTTGAGAAAATGCCTGGGTATGACTAATAATCCAGCAGTTGAAATTAAGGGGGAGTGTTGAAATGTTACTTTCAACAGTCCTATGCAAAGCCGCTTTCCAATTTTGATTACCAGGTATATGTCCTCCATCCTCTTACCAAAAATGTTTGAACAGTCAAAATCAGGGTTTAAAATTACAGTCCTGTACAGTGAGAAACAAAGCATTCAATGGTCATCTTCCAAAATCGTTGAAGAGTCACAACCGTTGTACATTTAAAAGCAGAGGATTTCCTTTTTATGCAACAAGAGAGCGTTGAATAGAATAGAGAAATTTTGTTTTGTTTGAACGCGGGGGATTCTTTTGGTTTAAAGTACCAATGGTCCCCATGGCCACGACAGCAGACATGTCCCGCAGGAGTGGTCCCCACTCCAAGTCAACCGTCACGTCAGCAGACACATGGCAGCACCTGATTGGAGAGGGTTTTGTTTGGTTGTTCATGCAGTTGAGAAATCCGGAACTGAAATGATTTATGGCGGATTTGATTTCGATTTCGGGTCACAAAATATGCTTGCGTCAACAAGCCCAAATCGAACCCGAAATTTTTATGAGGTGCATTTTATGGGGAAGTCGCGTCACATTTCGGCTAACGTCAGCGCCCAAATTCGTAACACGAAATCGCCCAGTTCAATTTGGTTGATAAATGTTTGAAGTCTGGGTGTTTGTGATGGGTTAAGTTTGGTTTCGTTTTGATTATATTTTATGTTTTAAAACATGCACGTTTTCTTAGGTGGGCCCATTGACATTTGTTTTAAACGGTTTAATTTTATTGTTAATATAGTTTTGTTTTATTAACATATGCTGCGACATATTGTTAAGTTTAATAGTTGTTTTTTTTTATTTAAAAAAGGTGTTGTGGTATAAAAGAATATATATAGCCTGTGAGGCAAATGTAATGTAGGTTTTTACACAACAGCAGTGTAATTTTTGAGTGTGCACGGTAGTGCGTTTTATTTTGAATAGACAAGGTGTAATTTTTATGCACAGCAATGCGTTGGTTTTACAGACAGAGAGACAGTGAGTTTTTTTTCTGCACTGCGTTTGGAGCAGTCTTACTTTGTTATTCCCTCTGTTGAGGAAGAATTGTAATAGTTTTTTTTGAGTTATTGAATGGAATAGAAATTTTTCAAAGTGTGAAACTCTATCTCTAGTGAAGAAATTTTTTTATTTCTCTGTGTTAAAGAGGAGAGTATTACTCTCTCCATTGTTCTTCTGGAATTTTTAAATATTCCAACAACCTCTCAATTCGTCCGGAATACATTCGCCCAGTAGTCACCCACTGACAGGAGGAACGTGACTGAGGTAGAAAGAGGTCAAGGGCATTCTAAAGAAAGAGGTCAAGGGCATTCTATACTAGGGGTTGGCAGATATCTTGCAATGTGATGCCAACGGCGCTGCGCCCAAGTGGTGGCATGGAGCCATTCCAAGTTATGTCTGCATCATTGCTGGCTTCCCCTACTCTAACTTTGCTAAGCTCGGTAGCAGAAGTACTTGGGAACATGGCGTCAATATCACTCCCAGGTTTATTGAGTATTTGGACACCGTTACCTCGGGTTTCGTTGCCAAGCTGAATGCGAAAATAAGAACTTCATGGGATCTCGGATACTTCAATGACATCACTAGTAAATCCATGGAACATCTTTGGAGTGATTACAAGGCTAAGTATGGAAATATACTCTGAGCAAAATCATGGGGTCAATTGTTGCATCGAATAAGACTATGGTTAAATTTCATTGCAATGTCAATAAATTGGTGAATATGTTATTTTTTTTAGTTAGGTTTGAGATTGAAACTCTACTTGGTTTGACATCAAATGAATCCCTGATTTATTCTTTTCTATGGTGGAAAACTATTCTTTTTATTATTATTAATAACAACACTGAATTGATTGATTTGCTTTCATGTTTTATTGAATTTTTTAATTAAATAAGTATCCTGAATTTATTTATTTTTTAATTAAATAAGTATCATGAGAATTAAATTATATGTAAAATGTAGATGAAAGTGTTAGTATAATTCAAATGATAAATTTAGTTTATAATTTTGATTGTCTGGTTTGAATTTTTTTATTAAATTGTTTTAGTTTCATAAGGTTTGATATGAAACAATAATAATTAGGGAGATTGCACAAACCTTTAACATGATGGGATCTTTTTCATTTTTTCTTTATTACCCAGTATAATTTAACAATATACTCCATTAACATCTATTTTACCTCATGAGCAATTTTAATATATATATATATATATATATATATATATATATATATATATGATAATTATTGTAATAATATTTTAAAAATTACCAAAATAACAAAGACTAATAATATTTTATATCAACTAATATATAAACAAATCAATATATATATATATATATATATATATATTATTAAAAAAATTATATAAATTATATTAAAAAAATTGTAAAAAACTTTTTTATTAATTAAAACAAAAAAAATGTAAATACATAATCATTATCTATTTCAGAATCACTCAAAATAAAATATTACCAATAATAAAAAAAATAAGGGTTAATGGTACCAACAACAACCATATATATGTGTATAAATTAACAGGTGTTGTGGTTTAACTTAATCGCTCTTCACGAAGTTAAAAATTATGCTATAGAAGAGAGTGCCTAAAACATTACAATTTTTATTAGTTAATGTTACTTAAATTAAGAGTACTTAATAGGAAAATTGAATCCTATATTTTCACTTTGGGAGGGATTAATAAATTGAAATGTGATGTAGATAAAGCATATATTTGTATAAATTTTGGTGGGTTGTAACTACTAGTACTTATAGACATTTACACTTAGTCCTATATAAGTAGTGAGGAAGACATGAATAATGGTGAGAAGTAACATTTGGTCAATATATTTATTTGTTGAGATTCAACAAGAAGAACCTAGTGAAAATTAAGCACCTATACTAGGATGGGGCCTTAGGCTATTTTTGGGTGTATGTCTATTTATAGATGTATGTGCATAATCTATTTATAGAATGCATGTCTATTTATAGATGCATGTACACTATTATTATCCCTTAATATTATTTATACAATAAACTATAATCTATTCTCAATGAGCACTTGGAAATAGTTAACTAAAGTGGAAAATCAGTTAGCTAAAGGAATTTTGAATTGAGTGGTTAGTTGGTGGGACATGGAGGTTGAATTAGTTTTAACTGAGTGTTTCGAAGTTGTAACAAAGTTGGAAGTTTATTTTTGCAGGTTTTAAAGTGGTTTAACTTAGTTAAGTGAGTTAAACTAAGTTGCGCTAGTTGTAGCTGAAGATACATTAGTGAGAGATCAAGTGAATTAATTATTAATTAATTCACCATCAATGGTCTTACATGAAACCAAAGATTTACTATTATTAACTGTATGTGAGTCAGATCCAGTGGAGACCCAGCTGAGTTCTAGGTGAAAGAGACGTAAACTATTAGTTGTGACATTATCCAGTTCCACACATGCAATCCCACACACATTGGATGTGCCCATGAGGATTGTGTAGTCAAGGAAAGAAATATTGCATTCATTCAAGGATTTCTATCTGCAGGGATTGAGCAGTGGAGGTAGGCTGTCTTGAGACAGTAAATTAATTAAATAACTTGCCAATTTTTGTACGACAGTGTGAGACAGTTAGCTCATGTACTGAGAGCTCTTGTGATTGGATATTTGTATGTAATTGTTTTGTAATCCATGATATAATATAAAATATAAGATAGTGGGGTTTTTAGCTACAATATTTCCCCGGGAAATTATCGGTGTTGTGTATGATTGATCTTTCTTCATGCTTATGTAATTGGCAATTTTGTTTTTTTAATTCCACAAAGATTAGTAGAGACAATTATGTATTTAATAGTAGCACATTGTTACATCAGGAGAATCCAAGATATACATGAATATTGTATAATTTCTACATGGTATCATAGCACAGGAAATTGTAAAAGTGAAGTAGGAGCTAAGTTTGTTGGTAGAAAGAATTTGAATTTTCAGAAAGATTTTCTTGGTGCTACAATTGATTCAAGATCGAAATGGATTTCAATGGCTTGAGGTTAGAGTATTCACTCGAGGGGGCGCTCGAACTACATTTCTTGGAAGGAAATGATGGAGGCAGTGCTTGAAGAAAATGGTTTGAAGGAATTCATTGACAATGACGTTCCTAAGTCTGTTGTGATAGATGCTGCCAATCTTGATGCATGGCAAAAGAAAGTGGAAAAGGCGAGGAGGATCCTATTGGAGGGAGTACGAGACAAAATTTTCTCAAGCTTCTATGGGAAATCCACACCATATGTTATGTGGAAGGCTTTAACGGATCTTTTCCAAAGCAACAACGACCATAGGAAATTGGTGCTCAAAGATAAACACATAAAGATCAAGATGGAAAATGGTGATGCCATTCCAAAGTATCTCACGAATTTTTTCCAATTTCAAGATGAACTGGGGAGTGTGGGAATAATTGTTATTAATGATGATTTGGTGAGCTTGGCTCTCTTGGGACTTCCTAAGAGTTGGCACAGTTATGAAGACTTTGTCAATGAAGGGAAAAATTTCCAAATTGGGAACGACTGTGGTCAGATCTGGTGTAGGAGGAGTTCAGGTGGGACACCAGAGATTTCTCTTCATCAAAGCATGATTGTAAATATGATTGTGCTTTGGATGCCAAGGTGAAGAAGGGGAAGGGGAAGAAATTTCATTCTAAATCCGATTATAAAGGCAAGATGCTGGGTATGTCCAAAGTGAAGTGTTTTCACTGTCATGAAAATGGATATTTAGCTACTAACTATCCACCAAAGAAGAATAAAAGGAAGGTTGTTGTAGCTTCAACTGGTGAGGCCCTTGCCTCTTAATTTGAGCTTGACTTCTGCTTGATTACATGCATGGTGTCTAGTGCATTAGGATCGATGTTGTATTTGGATAGTGGTGCTTCCTTTCACATGATGGGAGATGAGGAAATTTTCAGTGACTTGGAGGAGAAAGATCTTCAAATTCATATAGATATGGGAAACAACAGAGAATACAGTGCTACCGGGATTGGTACCATTACCTTTTAGAGGGAGTTAGGTAAACCATTTCAATTAAAATATGGTATGCATGTTCCAGGTCTGAAGAAAAAATTTGGTCTCAGTCGCAATGTTGTGGGATAGAGGATATGACGTTGTTTTTAGTGATGGAAAATATTTCCTGTGACATAGAACACTGGGTCAAGCCAAGAGGATAAGTATTCGAGTTAATAATCTCTATAAGCTGGAGGTAGATGTCTGCACTACCATGATGGGAAAGGCATAGAAAGTGGTGAGCTGGGATGAGTGCAAATTATGGCATAGGAAATTGGGTCATCTTCATCATGGAGCCTTTAAATTCATGCAACAAATATCTACTGGACTTCTAATGGGAACATTTCCTCAGTTAGATCAGTGCAAGGGTTGCACCATGGGGAAGTATGTAAAGTCCACCTTTCATGAGAAGGAGAACTGTGCATCGGGTATTCTTGAGAGAGTTCACACAGACATGTGTGGATCATTCTTGGTTTCTTAAACCACAAAACATAAGTACTATGTAATTTTTTTTTATGACTTTTCTCATAAATACTGGATCTTCTTCAAATCACCTTAATATGTAATATAAAATTCATACATAAAATAATATATTACATTTATTATATTATTTTTATATAGTACATTAATTACATGTTATTATAAAATTTAGATAATATAAATTTTAATTAATAACATATTATATAATTAAGAATTTATGAATTTATATCTTAAGTTATTTAGGTACAAAGGACAAATGCATTAGTTGTTCAATGGTAATGACTTTTTCTTGAAAAACTCAATCTTCTTTATAGTCACATCAATATATTTATTTTTAATAATTTTGTTTTAGTACAACTTTTAAATTGAATTTAACCATGGTTACATGGATTGTGGTGCAAAAAGTGAATTGCAAGTTCATAAATATTATTTTATTGGTTTAGCTATTATTTTATTATTTCCTTAGGAGGCCCACTTTAGACATCAAAATTTCCCTAATATTTTTTTATGTGCATGTCACCAAGGATGCCAGGAAGAAGCTGGCGCTCACTGTTGAAGTTGGGATTTTTGTTGGGTACGCAGAAACACCACATAATTATCGTGTGTATTTTCCAAACATGAGAATGACCATTGCGCGAGGGGATATAAAATTTTATGAGGGGAAAGCCATGCGGTTGTCACTTGAGACGGAGTTGGAATTGCATGCAGAGGAGGAACTGCTGGTTCCCAAATATGAGTCTCAAGATGTGGATCAACCCCATGAGGAGGTTCATGGAGTAGGGGATTCCACTCATGCAGAGCCATCCATCATAAATGGTAGAAGGCATACCATAAAAGCTAATATGTTGAGACTTGATGTTGCACAGAATGTAGGAGGCCCTACTTCACAGCGCAGGCAAAGACACTCTCCTGACCGATTTACTGGATACATGGCTCTCATGAGAAAATGTATTGTGACTGAACCATATTCCTTTCAGGATATAGTGCAGGAGCCCACATGGGTGGATGTAATGGTGGAGGAGTATGAGTCAATTGTCAAAAATAGTGCTTTGGAAATTATTCCAAGGCCGGTTGATAAATCAGTGATAGGTTTGAGATGGATCTGCAAGGTGAAGCAAACTACTGATGAGAGCGTGGGGAAATACAAGGACGAATTTGTGGCCTGGGGCTTCTCACAGATCGAGGGTTTAGATTATGAAGAGACCTTTACACCTGTCAGAGGGTATTCTTCCATGAGATCCATCCTTGCTATCTCAGCGCAAATGGGATAGCACATTTGTTAGATGGATCTGGAAACTACATTTATTAATGGGATCATTGAGGAAGAGGTGTACATAGAGTAGCCTGAAGGGTTTGGGATCTTCAACAATGAGTCACATGTGTGCTGACTCAAAAGAGAATTGTATGGGCTGAAGCAAGCACCCCATGCTTGGTACAATCGGATAGACAACTATTTCACCGTACTGGACTTCACCAAAAGTGAAGTAGATGAAAACCTATACCAAATTTTGATGGAGGGAAAGATTTTAATCATTTTTCTTTATGTTGATGATTTAATATTGAGTGGTCATGAGTAGATGATACACTGATGTGAGGAGGATCTTGCAAGGGAGCTCGAAATGAAGGATATGGGCCTCCTTCATTTTTTCCTTGGATTGGAAATATGGCAACGAGATGGTGAAATTTTTGTGTCTCAAGGAAAGTATACAAGGTAGATACTGGGTAAGTTTCATATGGAGGGATGCATACCGATGGATACTCATCTTCCAACAAATTGGAGGAAAGAGGATGCTACTTATGGAGAGGTAGTGGATGCTACTATTTATCGACAATTAGTGGGTTCGCTAATGTATCTACTGAACACGAGACCAAAAATTTTCTATGCAATTAACCAGCTAAGTCAAGCTATGGTTAAGCCTAGCAAGATATTTTGGAATGCAGGGAAGCATGTCCTAAGATACCTGAGGGGAACATCAGAGTATGGTTAATGGTACAGACAGACAGATGGAGTGAATTTTCATGGCTTCATGGATGTCGATTGGGCTGGAAGTCCAATGGACAGAAAGAGCACATCACAGGGGATCTTTAGCATTGGCTCTATGGTTTTTTCTTGGTATAGCAGGAAGTAGATATCTCTGGCACTCAGTTAAGTGGAAGAAGAATACATGGAAATGATTCAAGCTGCATGTGAGGCTATCTAGATGAGAAAGATCTTGGTTGGTTTGTTTGGTTCTCATTTGGATCCGACAATGATTCATTGTGATAATCAGAGTTGCATTAAACTCTTGATTAATCCTGTGTTTCATGATATATCTATGAATATAGATATTCGGTACCATCATCTCAGAGATTGTATGCAGAGAAGAATATTTTTGCTTCAGTACATTCCCACGGAAGATCCGGATGTGGATATTCTGATGAAGGTGCTCACTAGGATCAATTTTGAATATCATAGAGGTAGGATCAAGGTGAAGGATAATCCCTTTCTTGTTGAGAGGGAGTGTTGAGATTCAATAACACCTACGCTAGGATGGGCCTCAGGTTATTTTTAGGTGTATTTCTATTTATAGATGTATGTGGATAATCTATTTAAGTGGAATAAGAATACATGGAAATGATTCAAGCTACATGTGAGGCTATCTAGATGAGAAAGATCTTGGTTGGTTTGTTTGGTTCTCATTTGGATCAGACAATGATTCATTGTGATAATCAGAGTTGCATTAAACTCTTGATTAATGATGTGTTTCATGATAGATCTATGCATATAGATATTCAGTACCATCATCTCAGAGATTGTGTGCAGAGAAGAATATTGTTGCTTCAGTACATTCCCACGGAAGATCAGGATGTGGATATTCTGACAAAGGTGCTCACTAGGATCAATTTTGAATATCATAGAGGTAGGATCATGGTGAAGGATAATCCCTTTCTTGTTGAGAGGGAGTGTTGAGATTCAACAACACCTATTCTAGGATGGGCCTCAAGTTATTTTTAGGTGTATTTCTATTTATAGATGTATGTGGATAATCTATTTATAGAATGAATGTCTATTTACAGATGCATTTATACTAGTATTATCCCTTATTATTAGTTGGACAATAAACTATAATCTATTCTCAATGAGCACATGGAAATAGTTAACTGAAGTGGGAAATCAATTAGCTAAAGGCATTTTGAGTTGAGTGGTTGGTTGGTGGGACATGTAGATTGACTTAGTTGTAATTGAGTGATTCAAAGTTACAATAGAGTTGGAAGTGTAGTTGTGCAAGTTGTAAGGTAGTTTAACTCAGTTAAATGAGTTAAACCTAGTTGTGCTAGTTGTAACTAAAGATACACTAGTGAGAGATAAAGTGAATTAATTATTAATTAATTCACAATGAGTGGTCTCACATGCAACTGAAGATTTACTATTATTAACTACATGTATGTCAGATCCAGTGGAGACCGAGTTGAGTTCTAGGTGAAAGGGAAGTAAAATATCAGTTGTGACATTATCCGATTGCAAACATAGAACCACACACACATTTGGTGTTCCCATGAGGATTGCACAATCAACGCAAGCAATATTGCATTCATTCAGGGATTGCTATTATCAGGGTTTGCGTAGTGGAGGTAGGTTGTCTGGAGACAATAAATTGGCTAAGGAACTTGCTAATTTTTGTATGACAATGTAAGATAATTAACTCATGTACTGAGAGCTCTTGTGGTTCGAGCTTTGTATCTAAGTGTTTCGTGATCCATGATATAATATACAATAGATGATAGTGGGGTTTTTAGCTGCAAGCTTTCCTCGGGAAATTATTTGTGTTGTGTATTATTGATATTTCTTCATGCTTATGTAATTGGCGATTGTGTTTTTTTTTAATTCCACAAATATTAGTATAAGTGATTATGTATTTAACAATAACACATTGTTAGATCAGGAGAATCCAATATATACATGAATATTGTATAATTTCTACATTATCTACATCTTATTCCTATTCCATTTTTATGCAAACATGAGAGGTAACTAATAGTAACTATGTTATTTTCTTCTTAAAAAAAACAATACACAGGTATTTAAAAATAATGTGTGAATATTGCAACCATATCCTTAAATTATAGCACAAAATGTGTGAAGTAGTGATCCATATGATATTATCTTATGCAAAGGCTACAATAAAACTTTCAAAATGTCGTTTTTGTCATATATTTGAAAATTAGGAAAAAATCTTGTAATTTTAATTTTCAAAAACTTCCCCATAATGGTATTAGCCTATGCTTTCAACATTATATACTTCTTACTGGTACCTTGGTATCATTCCCATAGTATTGGTATAATCCAACCTTGTTAAACCCATTGATTTCTTAATTGTGTTTAAATTAAATTAAACCATGGATTAATTCATGCATACTACTTATGGAGTTTTGCATTGAAAACACATTAGACCAAAAATGAATTCATTTCATGAATGTAATAAAGTATTCAAAAACTACCATTGATCTCCTTGTAGAGCTATCCTCGAGGAATTTTCATTTAGTTTTCAGAAATTGTTTCAAAATTCCATAGGTATAGCATTGAGTCTATCATTTTGCCAATTTAACCTATTTTGAAAGCTTTCCATGCTCCAAAGAACACTCATAACACTTTCTTGCAAACTTCTCTTTATTAAAGCCATCATAGAGGTAATTTCCATATCACACATCTTTGGTTTTATCCTCTTTTATGCAAGAAAATGGTCTCCTTATAATGATTTTATTGTCAAGTGTAGGATGTTTCAATCATGCCTCTTTGAAGAGGAAATAAATAAATTAAAATAGCGGCAATAACTATCATAGCACGAGGATTTAGGGGAAGGAGACTCTTCATAATAACAAGATCCAATTTGAAATGCATTTGGAGGAAGGAGACTTTTCAATTGAATATAGAAAATATATATCTTCGTATGAGGAAAATCAAATCTCTAGTATGCACAAGGTAGGAGCCATAATAGATTTTATTCCCTACAAATATATGATTCATGGGTAAATCAAACATACATAATTTCCAATCAGTGCAATTAATGACAACCATCATAAAGTAGTCATTTTCTTCAGGCCAAATGAGATTCGAGTGGCGTACTAGGTACTAACCCCTAAACAAAATTCAGACAATGAATATATTTAAATATTTAAATAAAAATAATGAATACTTTATTAGTTAGAAATGGGTAGAATGATTAAATAATAGCGGATATTAAAATAAATTTAACTTAGAAAGCTCTTTCTTATACTTCACATTGTCCTATAGACTCCCTATAAGAATGATAGCCAAGATGTTGTGTAGGCTATTTGGATAGATGAACACCTCTCATATTAAGGAAGAATGGGTATTTTTCATAAACAAAATACTATATGGATGGTGTAACTATCTTTAATTTGTTCACTATTTTATCAGTTAATATTAGAAAAAAAATTGAATTTTTTTCTAAAATAGAGTGAGGAGATATCCAAATATTTTATTCATTGAGATATATCATGGTTTCCATTTTTTTTCATACCTATTTCCCTTTAATGAGTTATTAATGGAAAGCTAGAGATGAACCTACTCATATTTATCATCCTAAGATTTGGGATTAAAATTCCAAAAACCCCTATTATGAAATTTGTCATAGTGTTATAATTTCTTTGTATAAGAATTTTTTTTTTAACTCACCTCTTATATTTACCATTGAGGAAATGCAAGGAAATGATGAGATTGGATATTGGTATGTTGACGAAACATTCTCTTATATTATAATTTATGGTTTTCAAGAATCACCTCATGTCATATGAAGATATGCGCTTAACATGTTAGTTCCTATGGAGAGATAATTTCAAATTGCAGTTACAAATATTAAAAAAGGTTTACAAGCATGATAAAAAACTATGTCACATATATCCTATTCATGTTGGGATATACAGTTTGAAAAAAGTTAATAATGTAAAAATAGAAGTTGCATGATTGGAAGAGATCAGTTTTATCATATATTCTATTGGAAGAGATTACTCTATAACAAGTTTTAAGAAATATGCTAATGAAAAAAATTATTTTGATGATATTTTTAAAAGAGCCAAATTATATTAATATTCTTGATAGGAGTTCAATGGATCTCTAAGGATTTGATTGCATAATTCTTTATTTTTGAAAGAAGAAGGAGAATCTCACTAGGTCCATAATTCGACAATAAGATATTAAGTTTGGAAACAATTAGTGGTTCACCTTCAGTTTCAGTTTGTACATAGGTTCAAATCCATCTAAAACATAATTAGTCCCCCTCCATCAACCTTACCCTTTTCAAAAATGGAATTAGGATGTTTCAGCAAAAGGAGTCAAAACAGATCAATCTCCAACCTAGTCAATGTTAATGGAAGAAATTCTTGTTGAAAAGAATGTAATGGAAAAGACATCACTAGATGATGAGAAACTCTTTGAGGATTAAAGACTATAGGCTCAATATTCTTTGTATAAAAAACCCCATTTGGAAAATGTTAATGATGTTCAACCATACAATGAAATTTTTTTTCTTTATAATAAACTTGGTCGAATCTATATTTAGGAAAAGTGATTAATTCAATTACATCTGAATCTATAACTTATCACTCCTTGAAGAGGTGTTCATATTGAGAAGTATAGAGAATATTTTTAGATATTATTTATAAAACCCATATTTCTTCCCTTCCTACCATTTCATCTGCAAATGTAATTCAATTGGATTTTTTTACACCCATTGAAGAATAATATATTACTTTTCATGATTACTTATTCAAAAATGAGAAGAAATCAATTGATAAAGGTTGACAAAAAGGAAAATGTTTGATGAAAAGAGTGAACCTCCTATTCAACAAACACTTATTTGGGATGCCTCCAACATAATGATGAAGAATTTGTAGTAGAATTTATTGGTTGTATGGGTGCCTTTGCTTCAAAAAAGTATTTGGTTTGTTAATAATTTGATGTATACATAAAAAAAAAAGCTCCAAGAATAGTTTCATCCATGAAAAACTAAGTATCAACAATAATATTAGAAGAAAATGAAATATTGTGAGGGAAAAGTAAAATCATAAATGTAAAAAATATTTGGTTTATTAACAATTTGATGTATACATAAAAAAAATGCTCCAAGAATAGCTGCATCAATGAAAAACTAAGTATCAACAATGATATTAGAAGAAAATGGAATATTGTGAGGGAAAAGTAAAATCATAAATGTAAAAACTGATGCCATTACAATAAGAGATAAACAAATTGAAAATTTTAAATTTATAGGTGACTCGACTTCAAACCCTTGCATTGATATTAAAATTTCGAAAGAAGCATCTTAATTGCTAATAAAAAACTCAGGTTGGTTACTATTGATTAAAATAACTTTATTTTCTTTATAAATTTATCACTATTATTTGTGAAGGAGAGGATTGTTGCATTATTATTAATTGATAGTGTTTTTTCGTAGTACATTATGAATTGTTGCAGTAACTAATTAGTAAAACTACTTTAAAAATACTAATGTGGTTGATATATCCATGGCTTCATAAATATAACAAAAAAAATTATTCCAACAAAAAAGCTATTGGAAAATCAAAAATGTCTTACAATGTATGAAAAGGTTATGGGTCAACTTTAACTTGAGAAAAAAAAATATATTTACACAGCTTATTGTAAGATGGACCATTTTGCTAAATATATTTTTCTTATATATTAACATCCCCATCTAATTACAATATGAACTTATTAGAATTGGAATAACCTCATATTCCTATGAAATTGGTAGTGGGAGCCAAGTGGGACGAATCTAATTTAACTTGAGGAAAGAAAAATACGCATCTTATTGTAAAATGGACCATTTTTCTAAATAAAATTTTATTATATATTAGTGTACCCATCTAATTAGAGTATGAACATATTAGAATTGGAATCATGTCAAACCCCTATGAAATTGGTGAGCAAGAAGCCACATGGTACAAATATAATTTTTAAAATTTATTAAAAGTAAATGCAACCTAAGAAACTTTGTCACACACTATAGTTATTGATAAACATTCAAAGGAAGCATGTGTTGGACATATTCCCTTGAAAATCAATATAGCCCATCAATTAAAAGAATAAATAAAATCAACACAACCTCATCCACCTTAAATTTAAATAAGAAGCCTTCGACAAAATATTGTATGAATGTTATTATTTTGATTTTGTTCATTTAACTATGTATTTCAATGATATATGATATACAATTTTTTTGCATAAATATTTAATATATAGATGAACATTTTTTGTTTTAACGAGTCATATTTAGAAATTCATAAAGTCATTTCTTATATTGATTAGTTTATTTAGAATTATTTAATTATATTCATTTATGTAATTAGAACAGTTCTGGTTTATATTCTAGATAATATTTTAGATAATTAGGCCCACATACCATTGAGATTTCCACCCCAAAAAATAATAAGTCTAATCTGAGACCTTAATTTCTTCTATTATTTGATTGGACAACATCCAAGCATGGAAAACACCCTAATATCATTGCCAAGTATGGACATTATATGGAAAAAATATCACACTCTCTTAATAAATTTATCCAACATGAACCCAAAAGTGCCATCCAATGTCATTCTAATAAAAGTATTTATATTCTAACTAAATTGGAGAAGTAATTTAAAATACTTTTTAAATATATTCAACTCAAATGTTACATTCACCATTACAAAACTAAATTAGATACATTAACATGTCCAAAACATGATTTCAATATCAAGATACTTAACATCCAATTAAGTATTGTGTGTTAATAGTAAGACCTTCTCCAGTAAAATTTGAGTCTCAAACCTGTCATTGTAACTCAAACACTTTGAGTTCTCAATATTAACAATGAATATGAATAGTATTACAAAATAATAATAAAATGAAATATCATAAACTAAAAACATAAAACCATTTTTTTCATAAAGACTCATCAAGATCTCTAAATATTGAAATTTATAGGCTATCTATTTCTGTGTCTCATCTCTAAATGTATATAGAATCTCTACCCAAATAGATGGAATAGAAATAAGAAATGGTGAAAGTTATAGGGTATTATTCCCCTATTTGTTAGTTGTATATAGAATCTCTACCAAAATAGATGGAATAGAAATAAAAAATGGAGAAAGTTATAGGGTATCTATTTCCCTATGTGTTAGATGAGTTTAATTGTTAGACTTTTTATTCAAAAAAAAAAAAAATCATCGAAAATCATCTCTCAAATGAGCCAACAATTTTTTCGATCTCTACGCAACATCTCTCTCCACTTTCTCAATTCACAATGTTTTCAATCTCCACTCAATATCTCTCCCCACTTTCTCAATTCTTATCTAAACTAGCAATTGCCCCAAAAAATGCAAAAAAAGATCGTTAGATTTGTTAAATTCAAAAGGAATTATCAATTGTAGATATTGATTCCACATTGAGAAAATAACTACTACATTATTCTTTTAAAAATTCTCTTATTCTTCATAATATTTATAGAACCAATATTTATAAAACGAAATTTTAATTTACAAATATAATATTTAAAAACATACTTAAAAAACAATGAAAAATGTAAAGAAGAATTGGCATATTCTACAAATAAACAATATATAGACAATACTAGTAACAGAAGGATTAAAGCATTTGAATATAAAGATATACTGGGATAGAAAAACACAAGTTCAAATGTTCTAAACCTCCAAACACTAGTATTTTAATTTTCTTGCATACATAAAATGGTATTTATACTTATCCTAAGTTTTTTCTATTCAGTATATCCTAAATTTTTTTCCTTTCTTTGTAATATATTAATGAATACAAATGAATACATTGACTGTATTGCCAATCTGTAACCAAAAAGGATCTCATTAAAGAAAGACATTCAAACACAAATTATCCTAAATTTCCGACACCCAACATTCCTAATCGACTATTTCTTAAGTTGTTCCCATATATACATTGGTACTTTGAAAAAAGCATTGACAGAACGAGTGTCCATGACGATGTGTGGGATGATTTTAAATGAATTCACAAGTATAGGCACGTAGCTCAAATTACCCTGATCATATTAAAAAATATATATGTGTGTGATTTTAAAAATAAAGGCAGCAATTTGTTCATGGAACTCTGTTGATAAAATAGCACTATGTTGGCAACTCGAAACGGTTTTGACTCTAAAAGACTCCTGTAACCCAACAATCCAACCATTAAACGTTGGGTCTCTATTCATTTGGGGGCGTTCGATAATAGATGTCACTAGGATTTTCTCATTCAGTGCACGAAAATTCCTACTAACAGGGACTTCATCCACTGAACATTGAGCCTACCTACATGCACTTTAAAATCTATAATCTATAGGAAAGGAATGAACATGAAGCCATATTTGGCAGATTGTACAGGTCTAAAGGATCCATTAAAAGAAATCAGGAGAGACTTGTACTTGTGGCTAAAAGCAGGAATCAACTATGAGGAAAGAAGATTATAACAATAAACCCCTCATCCTCAAATGGTCCCTAAACCAGCGCATGCCATCATCATATGCCCTTTTTTTATTTTACGGTGGAAAGTCATCCTATATTTGGCACATGATATTTAGAAATTTTCCATTAAATAGAAATGGCCACACAAACTAATAGTGGAAGAAACTTGACTTATTGTGGACTCGGAGCCCATTATCGGAATTGCTTAGGTCAAGATTGAAGTCTACGGCATAAGAGGTCAAATGTATTTAAAACTATACTCTTTCCCAGCAACACAACCTAAGTTCTGAGATCTTTAAAAAACCCTAATTGTGAATTCCTTTCCCCAAAACAACCTGCGGTATGACTAGATAGAAACAGCTATCTTAAAAAAAAAGAAAAAAAGATAAGAAATAAACAGGATACATTTAATAAACAGGATATCTTTAATAAAAAAGAATCTTTTTACATTATGGAAAAACCAATATTCATTTAACTTGAAGCTATTTTCATTTCAGCAGCTCAATATCTAATTATGCTCAACATATGATTTAACCAATTATTCACTTGGATACTTTTATTAACTTCATCTTATTTGTGGCCTATCAAGTTATTTTTAACAAACTAACCAGACCCAGATAAAGTATCAATAATATTTGCGGTTGCCTCCCACTTTCGAATATTAAAGGGATATATTTTTGTACAGAGGCGTTTGCTATTGTCCCACCTAGTATAACCAAACTAAAGGGCTTACGTACCATATTTTATGAAAGATGAAATTATTTTATCCGAAAAACAAGATCATGAATATCATATTGAGGTATGCGTCGACTTTGGAGCTTTCCGGTGGCACCCAGATGCAGGGTGCAAATCTCGTTCCCATCAGACAGAGAGATCAGACAATTGTGAGGGTTTCATTGTGATGGCTTTCGAAGGTCCATACAGGGCCGCTGCCAAACTCCCGGCGAAGAGTAGTTATATTCTCGAAATGAAGTCATTTAAGTTGGGTGAGGGCATTTACATGAGCTGCGTTGAAACTAACTGGAATCGATGTTTTCCTTAAACTACGATAAAAAAATTCGTTGATGGGATGGCTGAAGCAAATCAATTGAGGGAATGCTTGTCAAGATGTAACAAATAAGCATGGTTTCTGTGGATTGAAGATGAGGTAGATTTCGATATTGGCTTTTTCTATGGTATTTTAATCTCTACCAAATTGTTTGTTACATCCCACCGTAAAATATGTAAAATATATATACCACAGCAGAGATATTCAGATTGGATCTCTTATCGCTAAACTCTCTTGGTTGGAAATCAAATCACAGGGTCATGTGAACAATATCATTCAATCTGACTTATCTTCCTTCAACTAGAAAACCAAAAATATCAGTATGTCAATACCTTGCTTGCTGCCGAACCTATGGAAAGTCCTCACTGCAGCAGCCCTGAAATTCAGTGGATGATAACTCGGGGGCGGTAGATTTTTCAGTTCTCTGTGATATTAAGGGGATATATTTTTGCACAAGAAAAAGTTCCACCTGTTCCACCTGAGATAACGAAACGGCTAACGCCGTAAAGCAGACGAGACTCTTTGGCCATGTTCCAGCGCATAAAGTCACTATTAAAGAGAACAATCCACTCGGCAACGGATTGGATTCCTTATGGAAGTGTTACTTGGAAGAAAACCAATTTTTAGTAACTCTGATTGATTTTACTTCAATGCAATATAAATACTTAAATACTCACTGTTTGGTGCACAAATGACAGGCCCAGAGGAGGAGGAGGAGGTAGGTTTTTGGTGCACAAATGACAGGTGTCTGTACCGAGAAGAAAATCGATTTTTAGTAACTCTGACTGATTTTACTTAATGCAATAAAAATGCTCACTGTATGGTGCAAAAATGATGGCGCAGAAAAAGTGGAGGTAAGTTTAAAAATGTATGTACAGGTGTCATTACCTACGTGAAAGGCCAAGAAATCTACTTGAGCTCCTACTACCTTCTCACCTTCCAGGGTGATCTAAAAAAAGAGGTCACGGGTATTCTGTACCAGGGGGTGGCGTTCCGGCTTATATCCGCCTCACTGCTCGCCTCGCTCCCTTATATCCCGGCACCGGCGATAGTTGGGACGACGGCTTCGATATTACTGCCAGGTTTCGTTGCCAAGCATAATCCGAAAATAAAAAGTTCACAGGACATCGGATAATTCAAGGATATCACTGGTAAATCTGTGCAAGATCTTTGCAAAGATTACAAGGCTATGTATCGAAATGGATCCTGAGCAAAACTAGCGGGTGAATTGCTGCATCACACAAGTGTACTATTCAATAACAAATAGTGCCATATTAGGTGGCAGGATGTTAGATTTGAACAATATCACAACCATATCTCCAGTGTATTGCTAGGCAATACGCCTGCACGGATTGAAATTCTGCATGCTTAAACATCAAATCAATCTGTGATTTATTCTTTTCAAAATAGAATTATTTTTTTTATTTTTTATTTTTTATTGGGGGTTAAATAACAAAACTGGGATGAAATTATATATAAAATTAAGATAAAAATATTATTGTGATTTAAATGATAAACTTAGTTTATAATTTTGATTAAAAAATAAGTTTGATTTGATTGAGCATCTAAGTTCAACATCAAAGAGATGTACTAATCTTTAATATGATTGGATTTTTTCTACATAATCTACATTACTTATAATTACTTAACAATACACCCATCACTATATATTCTACCAAATTTCACTATATATTCTACTGAATTTGAATATATATATTGAAATGATAATTATCTTAATAAAATTTTTAAAAATACTAGTAAATCTAATTTATATTGTTAAAAATAAAAATAAAAATGGTGGATGGGTGCACTATTGAACAAACTATAGATAGAATGGCTTAATGTGGAAAGGCTCGTGCATATATATATAATTGTGAATTATAAACCCACACTTACTGGTGGGAAAATAAAGAATAATGTATTGAGGCATGGCACATAGGCACCACATCTGGTTACATAAATGACATTTTTAATTCAACTAAATTTTAGAGTATTATAATTTGTAATAGTGAAGTTTAAAGTGGAAAAAATTTATATCATTGGAAAAGTCTTAGTGAGAAAAACATGATGATGATATCCAAATTGAGTTTAAAGGCTTGAAAGAAAGTCAAATTTTTTTACCTCATTTCTCTAATTGTATGAAGGAGTTTCGGTTAGGATAGTGAATACATCCTCAACGATATGGGGGTGTGTTTAGAGGTGGTACCAAAATATCGAAATTCAACACCTGACTCAATGGACTCTATCATGGGAAAAATAACGATAAGGTTCCTTCCAAGCCCTTGGTATAAGTTGGTACTCTGTTACAGAGTTAACAAAGAAAAGAGATTTCATACTGAATTTTAGAAAATGGATAAACAAATGTTTATTCTTTAAAAAATTATCTGTGATTGATTATTATGTGAGCTAACAATTTGTGTTGAATCACATTTTTTTTTTCACTATGCATGCATATGTAGTAACGCTAACAACTTGATGTTTGGCTGATATTTATCTGTTAACATGAATCTTTGTTTCATCTAGCCCTATCATAACAATTCAACAAGAGTAATTCCTTGGTCATGATTTTTTTATCTATTTATGTTATAATTTATCTAATAACTGTGCATGAATCACAACACATCACAAGCAACAAAGGACAATGAGAAACAAAAGGATGAGTAACAAGATGGTTTAATATAGTTCTGACAAGTCACAACAAGGGCATGAAAAAGTTTAATTAGAGAACAAGAGAGGAGAAAAATCTCCTGACTGGATGGATACCTTGAGGAACCTAAGGGCTCAGATTAGAAGTTGTAAGGTTGATAATGAAAGGCTAGCAAGGACTCAAGAAATGCACGATGAGGTAAATGTAGTGATATTGAAAATCCTTTTGGACTTGCAGAGGCAGTATGAGCTAGGGGATAGCCATGAATGCAATAAAAGCACTTTAGAACAAAGAGAGAGTATAAATGGGGAATATGGGAGCACGTCAAGGAAAAGACACAAAAAGAAAATTATGAATTAAACTAATGCAAGTCAATCATAACAAAAACTAAATTTTAGTGACAAAGGTCATGCACATCATCTTGTGGGAGAGCATCGTGGGTTAGAGATTAAGGAGCCACTACCATGTTGGAATTTTGGAGAGAATCATCATAAGAAAGATTTCCGAAATGAGAAAAATGGAAGAGCATGAATATACAATCCACATGAGCCTCGTACTATGGTAGATATAGTGTAGAGATACCCAAAATATATGCAACTATGGAGAATGGAATTACAAACCACTGAGCATCCATAATTGAAATGGAAGGTAAGATTTGTGGTAAAGTTGTTTATATTTTAATTGAACCTAGATCAAACTACAACTATATTAGTCTTGAGCTTATGGAAATTTGTCAGCTAGCGAAGGAATTGTGTGCAAAACCATGGTTGGTTCAATTAGCGATACAAGAAAAAAGAAGTGTGATTCAATGGTTGAAATCATGTGCATTTGAACTTAATGGTATGCCAACAACAACAAGCTTTAATTTACTTCCTTTATGTGAATATAACATGTCGTTAAGCATTAAATGGTTGTAGGAACACCAAATAAAATACAATACTTTGAGAAGGCCATTGAATGCCTATATGAAGCTTGAGAGAGGATAGTATTATAAGGGAAGTGATAGCCCACTTTTGTGAGTTTGGGCACAACCATTCAAGCTAAATGCAATCAGCAAGAAGGTTGTCATCTATTTTTTGTGCAAATTTCAAGTAATGAAGAAGGCAATAGTAGTGTTGAGAAAGAAAAGAGTGAAGCAAAGAAGAAATATCTTATTTTGGAGTAATATGAAGATGTGTTTCCAACACATGTTATTGGATTACCTCCTCATAGAGAGGTATATTTATCTTTTGACTTGATTCCTAGAGAAACATCAACATATAAGCCACCATACATGAGCACTCTTTAGCTGCTCGAGTTAAAATTACAACTTAAATATATGTCAGATAAAGGCTATATAAGTCCAAGTGTGTCCCCATGTGGAGCACCAATTTTTTTTATGAAAAAAAAGGATGGTACACTTAGATTATGCATTTATTAGAGGAAGTTAAATAAGATGACCATATAGAAATGATATTTTTTTCCACAACTTGATTACTTGTTTGATCAGTTGAGAGGAGCAACCATTTTCTCTAATATTGATTTAATGTTAGGCTATCACCAATTATGCATCAAGGAAGGACATATCCATAAGACTACATTCTGGACAAGGTACATGCATTACGTGATTGTGGTGGTACCTTTTGGGCTTACAATGCCACTGCCACTTTCCAATTTTTAATGAACAATGTGTTGCGTCCTTACTGGACAAATTTGTGATTGTCTTCATTAATGATATATTTTTATATTCAAAAACTGAAGAAGATGATGAAATGTTCCTAGCTGTAGTGTTATATTTGCTAAGGGAACATAAGATTTCAGAAAATCCTGTAAAGTGTGATTTTTTCCAATTAAAAATACATTATTTGGGACACATTGTCTACAAGGAGGGGATATTAGTTGTTCTAAAGAATATCAAGGCCGTAATGGAGTGGCCAACGTCGAAAAATGTGAATGAGAATAGATCATTCATGGGATTGGTAAACTACTATAGAAGGTTTATCAAAAAATTCTTCAATATAGGTCACCCAATCACTTCCTTGGAGAAGAAGGGAAAGAAATTTGAGTGGCAGATGAATGTACAATAAGCTTTGAATATTTAAAGCTCACAAATGCACCGACATTAAGAATTTCAAATCTAAACCATTTTTTTGTGGTTTGTACATATTTCAACAAGGAGGGGCTCAATGGAGTCTTGATGTAGGAAGGATACGTTGTTTGCTACAAGTCACAAAAGCTAAATTTACATGAGAGAAACTATGTAACTCATGATTTGTAGTTAGCTGCCATCATTCATGAATTGAAAATGTGGAGGCATTAGCTTTGTAGAATATTTACACTTATGACATATCAGGGGGGAGTAAATTATCTATTTGATCAACCTAAGATGAGTGCAAGAAAATCTATATGATTGGACATATTTAGTGAGTTTGGCTTCGAAATCAAGTGTATCAAGGGAAAAGAAAACAAGGTTTTCGTTGCACTCAAAATAAGTATTCAGTTAAATCACATGGAACAGTAAGTTCTTCTAGATTAGACTTAGGAGAACGGGTCAAACATTAAAGGCAACATGATGAGAAGTATCGATAGATAAAGGAAAAGATACAACATGACGGTTAGGGTTGGAAGGATGAATAATATCATCTCACAGTTGATGGTCGAGTTAGATTTAAGAATACAATATACGTTCGAAAAAATGATGATTTGAAGAGGCTCATAATGAGAGAGTTCCATGCTAATCCATATTATAAACACCGAAGACACCAAGAGCCTCTCATGACCATAAAAGAAGTTTTATTATTGGCCTAATTTGAAAAGGGAAGTAGCTATTTTTGTTGCCAAATGCATGAAGTGTTAGGAAGTGAAGGCAAAACATAAACAACCAACAAGTGTATTGTTGTCTGTTCCCATTCCGAAATGGATGTGGGAAGTGATATCCATGGATTTTATAATTGCTTTTCAAAGAACATCTAGCCAACATGATGCAATTTTGGTGTTAATTTACAATTTGAGCAAAGTGGCTCACTTTGTAGAAGTCAAATCCTAATTAAACTAGTGAAGTGGGTCAAATAATCGTAAAGGATATTGTGAGGTTGCATGAAATTCTTAAGAAAATAATTTCAAATAGAGATGCCAAGTTCACTTCAAGGTTTTTGAAAGAACTATTTGCAGGTTTTTTGATAGAATTGGCCTTCAATATAACTTATTATTGATGGACGGATGGAAATATAGATAGGAAAAAATGAATACCCAAAGACATGTTGAGGATGTATGTGATACACTATCAAAAGAAGTGGGTTGAGTACTTTCAACTTCTAGAATTTGCATACAACAATGGGTACAAAGAATCTCTAAAGGTGAGCCCATTCTAGGAAATTTGTATAAGGAGTTCCAATACTCCTATCAGCTGTAGTGATCTTGTTAATTGTGTCCTTATTAGGCCTAATATGCTAAAAGAGATGGAGAAACAAATCTAGATCATCAAGCTGAATTGAAAGTAGCATGAGATAGGTAGAAAATCTATGTGGATTAGCATAAGGTGCACAAGGATTTCCAATTTGGGGAACATGTTTATTTCTGAGTTAGACCAAATAAAAATTCCTTAAAGATAGGGTCATGTGCCAATTTTTCACCATGGTCATGTGGGCCTTTTGATATACTCAAAAGAATTAGGGCCAATGGCCTATAAGATGGCATTATTTCCATAAGTAAAATTCCATGATGTTTTAAATGTTTATTTGCTTAAAAGATATGTACAAGACTCTAATCATCTAAGTTATTGGTATGTGCTATAGGTGGAACGAGACGGTGAGTTTCATCTAGAGCCACTATGCATCCTAGACTAGAGGAGCCTCATGTTGTGGCATTGAGAAATAGAGCAAGTCAATGTGTAGTGGAGACATTTTGGGCTCAAGGAAGCCACTTGGGAAATGGATTACTCCATGCTCACATCATATCTTTTTTTTTTTCTAGCTAAAAAAAATGTTTAGAAATTTGTAAATAATGTGAAGAGATGTATATATAAATATCCATAAAATGCATGTTTGTTTTTAAGCATGTATTTTGTGTTGTATATAGGTAAATAAAATTGAGGATGGCGTTCCCCCAAGGGGGAGGGGTTTGTGACACATCTGGTTATTCTCCACTTATATATGCAATGTAAATACTGACAGAAAAAAAGATCCTAGAGGTTGACGATAATTACTTTCTTGGGATGTTTTAAGGTTTCCTTGTTGCAAGAAATTTGAATTATTTTTATGACGACCATTGAAGTTTGGTTGTTGTGAATTAATTGGATTGGTTTTATGAATTAATGGGTTGAAGAAGAAGGAAAAGGGCCATGTTGGCCTTGCAAAATTTCACAAGGTAGAAAGGAGTGGAAAATTATTAGGAATGTGCTACATGGGCAGTTGGCAGAGTAGAAGAAAAATAGATAGGGGGATGAGAGACAGTATTCCAGAGGATCACTTACAAGAATAGCACGGTGGATGAGGGATGGAGGGGATGTTGGAGGAAATACCAATGCAACATTGATGATTTACAGCTATGAGAAACATGGAGTATTGTAGAAATAGTGGAACGGTAGACCTATAACTAATAGAGCTTATTTTTGGAAAATCATGGTTAGTGGGGAGTTTTTCCTAGAGAGGAAATTGTCAATGAAATATATAGATTATGCAAGAGTTTATAGGGAACCTATTTATATCCCTGGTCTAGATATAATTAAATACATCTACAAAGAAAAATGATTCATTCACATCTACAACACATAGAGAAGAGATATATATTCCTAAGTTGAGAAACATGAGCATGAAAAGAATTCCCTTACAGGTGAGGATAGTCTCTAGATTACCTAGGGTTGGAGGGTGGAGATGGTCTTATACAGACTTCCTTGAGAGTGTGGGTGGATAATTGATCCTTGGAATCCCAGTAAGGGAAGATCTTGAGTCTCCTTTGCTTGTTCATCTAGCTTTTGGAAATGAGTTCTAGATTCCCTACATTTCGTGGAGCCACTATGTTACATGTTTTCAAGGTAGATGTGAAGCCTATAGACCCCCTAGTGAGGAGTTAAGGGTGAAGGCAATAGGAATCTGGAATCCCTATGAAATTGTGACTACTTGAATAGTTGGTGGGTGGAGGTGGGAGAACTTCTAGAATCCCTATCTCAACTAGCAGTTAGAGTAAAAAAGCACCCTAGTCTCTGGAATCCAACTTGAGGGTGACAACTGCAAGTGAGAACTGGTTTTAGTTGTCTATGGTTAGGCGGATAGTTGTTGTTCCAGACTCAGTTGACCAGTTAGATTTTGAGATAACTATTCCCTTATGTTCATAAATAGCAATGAATGTATGTTAATGTTACTAAGCCAAGTTGATGCCATCAATGCATGAGGCATGGTATAAAATTTATTTTTACACGTAACTAACTGATATGGTTGAAAATATTATTCTTAATGGTTCTTGTAAAATGTGATGAATTCATGTATGAGGAGCTATTTACATATATATGGTGCTCAATATTAAATTCATAATTGTGAATTTGATTTTCTTAACATGAAGTTCTCGACTGGGAAGAGTTTAGAATTACTTGACTATGTTTTATATCTCTATATATATACAAATATGACCCTTACATAGATGAAAGAGATGAGTTACATATAAAACAAAGCATTCAACTTAGGAACACACACACACACATATTAGTCATATAATGAATTCCAACCAACCTGATATGGAAACCATTTTTATTATGGGAATGAAGAACAACTATAACTTCCCTTGAAATCGATATCTAGGAAGTGGTATACCCACAATGTTTGAATTACATGATTTATGTGGGTTAGAGTCTCATGATGGACCGAGATAACTCACTATTTGCAACAAGGCCATTTAATGTTTAGGAAGTTGAACTATGGTTTCTCTCAAAATGATTGTAGTCATATCTAAACCTTGCACATGGGGTTGGAACCAATTCCTATTTATGCTATGCTCTTAAGAATATATATATATATATATATAATACATGCAAAATTTCTATGTGGCACCTATATTTGAGGTTGAGGCTTGTCCTTGTCTATGGATTGAGTCAGGGTCCAGAGACCTACTAGTTGGGTCATTTATCCATACAACCAAATTACATGACTGAGGGATGATGTTACGTACCATCTAATGGTGGGTATTATTTTACAAGTTCGATGGTTGGAAGTAATAGTTGGGCCTCCTCTCTATGATGTGAACAAGGAGAGGGGGTAGGAACACATAAATCAAGACTGTTGATTGAGCAGATGGAAATTGATGACCTATAATATGGTGGGGCTTCCCCCCCTTTGTGACATTAGTGAGGGGAGGGTGAGGTCCCACAACCCATCAAATGCTATGGGTGGTGGTGGATCATTGGATCCCCTCCTAGAAATGTGGATAAATCCAAAACAATGTGACGCCCTCTAATGACATTAGTAAGAGGGTGGGGGGGTGTAGGGCGTGGTGGTACCATTACATGTGAATCATCAGATGAGGAAATATATAAGAAGTTGTCATATCTACAACCAAAATTGTGAAGAATATCCATGATAACAAATGCCCCATGAAATCAGCAAGGGTAGCCAAGTTTGTTTATTGTGCGTGAGATGTCAAATATGGATAATAAAGAGGGACCATTGGGTTGTGACCTTGGAACCATGAAATGGAACCAGGATGAAAAACTCCCCCCCCCCTGTGATGTCAGCAAGGGGGAGGGCATGCACTATTGAGTGCTGATTTTCGATGGAATAATGAAATGTGGGTCATTAAAGGGAGAGGGTTGTGAATGATTAAATATGTGTGTGTGTGTGTGTGTGTGTGCATGTAATTTTATTACATGGATGAACACCAATATATATAATTCTGATTGATACACGTAATGGCGAGAACTACATCAAATAATAAAATATTGAGACATGCCACATGGGTGCCACATGGCATAAAATAGAGGTGGCACCTTTAATTTAATAAGACTTTAGATGATCATAATTTTCAATCCTGGAATCCAAATTTGAAAAAAATTCTATCACTGGAAAAGTATTGCTAAGACAAATATGATGATGACATCCAAATTGAGTTTTGGAATCTAAGAAGAATCCCAAAATATTTGTTACCCCATTTCTTTAACTATATTAGGTAAGTTTTGTTAGCATAGTGAAAATATCCATATTGGTAAGGGGGTGTGTTGTGACATGCATTGAAGTCATAGTGGAAGTTACTCCAAACAAACCCAAAATAAAATCACCCTGGATCGAAACCCTAGGCCATCTATATCATCGAAGCTCTTACATGTCATCAAGTAGAGTGGTATGTGGCCCATTCCACTAGGGATAAATGAGGTGGCCCATTTTGGGGTTGAGGGGATAAATGACTCCATGATAGCTGAACACCCATGAAGGACTCCATAGAGGCTAGAAGAGCCAGAAACACATGAAAATATTTACAATGGTAAAAGAAATATTGAACAAAACAACAACCCTTGCTACACATCATGTGTGTGTGTGTGTGTGTGTATATCCATGGAAACCTATACATATATATGTTAAAACCTTTGGTAAGGCTACAAAATATTAATGTTTCACAATAACATCTAATGCATGATTCATATAGACTAGTAATGAACATAACATTGAATTGTATATTGCAATTTACAATGGTTGAGGAATTTGTTTGTGAAATGCAAGCCTCACATAAACTTTTTTAGTATTGGAAGGGTTAGTTAGATCGACACTTAAAATAAATATATATTAATTATTGTAAGGATAATGTAACCATAACAAGTTACTGAAGGGGAGAACCATCTCATATCTCATCTTAGATGATGAAATTGTTGAAAAATTTGGATTGTTTAGAGAAGGGAAGATACTGAATTTAGATAAAAAAACATTAATAAGAAAAAATTGTAGGGTTTTCAATAGTTGAAGTAATTCATGTTATGATATATGACTATATATGAATATATGGTTAAAAAATTCACTTGTAAATTATAATAAATTTTAAGTCAATTTAGAGGGATGTTAAAATTTTGTTAATTTAAGACTCGCATCTTAACTGAGATTATTTTTTGATTTATTCTTTCATGATTATTAGTAATTGAGAACTAATTCAAAATTGATAACATATATATTCCTTTCATCCATGTATCCTAATTGAATTTTTCTAATAATATTCTTTAAGATAATGGCCTATTTCTTTAGTTGTTTTTATATTCATTGTATCTTTCTCTTAAAGCATTTCATAACTATGTTTTAGCTTATATTCTATTAGAAATCTCATCAAGGTTTCCTTACTATTTCCATTTCATCAAAACCATTTTCAAGAAAACACAATGGTAGTTAGTCCCACAAACCAAATGGGACTGCAATCCCAAATGGCGAAAGGTATAATTGGGACTTCACACTATGGAGATACCTCGTTATTGGCAATATATTCCATCATTTCAACATGATCTGAAGTTGGGTTCTTGTTAGAGTCCTCTCAGATCATATTTGAACTTCATTACAATGTAAGGGAGAAATAGGTAGGTGGGGTAGGTAGATACAAATTGTGTAGGTTATTATATCTTCTCTTTATTTGGGTTAGGTATCAGTTGTGTAGGAAGTTGTGGTGTCAAAGAGTTTGGATTAGGTGCGAGAATTTACATTAGTGGGGGGAGGAAGGAGTTCCATAGGAGGTTACATGGAAATTTTCATAGGTAACCCATAGGTGGGATTTATCCACCCTAATAAAAATATACATGACAATGTCACAATTGTATAGTTGTCATACTTGAGCAAAAATTGAACGATATGGGTGTAAATGAGATAAAAATGGAATGGAAATGGGAAAGAGGATATGTGAAAGGTATTATATGGGTCTAAAATTGATACTAATTTGGGAACCCATCAAGAAGCTAGTATAAGGTCTCTTTGAATTGGGGTGAGCTTCCCACTACTTACATCAGTAGATATCCACATAAACCTTCAAGGGTATAGCTATGTAAGCGTATGCCCCCACATTTAAATATATCGACATTTAAAAGAATCTAAATCTAGGGAATATATTTAATGGTTCACCCTCTATCTATAAATATAGAGAAGGTTCCTAGAGTGTTAAGTCTTAGCCTATAGAAGGGAATATCTTGTTAAAAATATCTAAGAAAAATATTGGAAAACATAATATATATGTGTGTGTGTGTGTGTGTGTGTGTGTATTACTTGTCCTTAAGATCAACTTGACCATATTTAATTAAATATACATGTGTTTTATGTTTAAGTAAATAAAATTAAATGCAACAAGAGTCATTAGTATGTAAATTCATGACATGATTTTAAGGAAAATGAGATCTAATCCGATTAGGTTCATCAAATATATTTCTCAAAGGTTCGTCAAATATTTTTTCCAAGTTATCCTACGTTGCATTTTGGTCATCAATTCCTTGTATATTAAATTGAAAACTAGAAGAAATCGAAATTTTTATTAATCCACATCTTTTTACATTTTTATTATTCCATTTTTTTCTCTATTCAGCAATATTGGAGGATTCTTCTTTTTCCAAGGTGATATTGTACAATCCATTCTTAGTACATCATCCATGTGGGGTTTCCATGAGAAGTAGTTGGTGTTAGTAAGAAATATTTCACTTGTAGTGTCCATATTAAAATAATACAATTTCAAATGTTGAAATGAACTATTTAGAGGGAATGCTCTTGAAAATATAATATTTAAGTAAATCAAACTTAAAACATATGTCAAATTTGAAAGTTATACCCTTTTTAGAAAAAGGAATTTACAATAAGGAAGAGTCACATTGAAAGTAGAAGTTGGTTCATTGTTGTTATTCCATTTGTTTCCCTTATTTGTATTACTTTGTGTAGATATCGAAATATACATTTATAATGCATCAATTTTACCTTCCATATATAATAGTTCTAGATCTAGATCTCACTAGTAAATCATCAGTGGATCATGATAGCATGTCATCAAGATAAGAGTTGCATCTCATGAAAATTGTATTCTCAAACTTTGTGATTGTCTAGGGAGTCATAGTATAACACAACATTTACCTATATGTTACTTTTCTTCTCTTTTCTCCAAGGAGAGAATTTATTTTATGGATGGGTTTTAGGAGTTATTATATGTATTTATACATTTTTTTGAGAATGTTTGACATGGTCCTTCTACCCTTATCTCCAAATTTTGGAATTTTTTACCTTTTCCACCCTTATCAATCACTATCAATTCACTTTGTCAATCTGTATTAGTTGCTAAAATCCCATCCAGATATTTTTCCTATAGAAAATTTCAAAGCCTTCCTTGGTCTTAGTCATTGTTCTCGCAAACTTTGAAACTCTTTTCATTTTTTTTTCTGAGGGTGTTGTGTTCCCTTTTACAAGTTGGAAAAAGTGTCGTATTTTGGCATGTTTGTTGTCACACCATGTATATAAGCATGTTTCATTGGTTTCAAGAGGCCATTTTTTTTTTTTAATTATTTTATATAGCCTTGTAATTTTTATGTCACACTCATTCCCAAAGTTTTGAGCATTTTCACACAAGTGTCATCACGGTCGTCACAAAGTGTACGTTTGGTGTCACACTTGTCGTAACTAGTCATAAAGTTGTCGCATGGAGGGAAATGCTTTGTTAATTTTTTATGGATGATCTATGTTTTTGAGTCATAATATTACTCTAAGTGTGCGATCACAGGAAAATTTTGTCACAATTCACACTAATCTCACCAATCCCACACCTAGCAATTTTCATAAAAGCTTCCTGACCAAGCAAGATAGCTTCACCCAGCCTCCCTTAAGCTAAACACTGTGTAGTATTAGCCCTCTATTTGTGACCTTGATGCTTAGTACTACGCAATATGAAATTCCTTCCCATCAATACTACCTCACTACGCAGTTTCAATTCCCAAGCTCTAACCTTGACCTTGAGAATTGCACAATCATGTCTCCCAATCTAGCTTAAACTAAACACTTCACAACCTCAAGCATAAATCTCATTACCTAAGCCCTTTAACTCCACAAATGTAGATTTTACTAGCCTTCCTTGACTCCTATAACTATGGAGTATGCTCTCCCAGTGTTCATTGCCTCAGCTTGTGCCCACTGGCCCCCAAAAATGTGTAGTCTTGTCCCTCAACCCAACTTTAACTATGCACTGCATAGTCTCAAGGCTCAGGTATTCTCCTTGCCTTCTTGAATTTCTTGGTGACTAAGTTCGTCTTCCCATCCTGCCACTTGTTCCATGCTTAGTTTATGTATCATAATGTGCCATCTTATACTAGTGGTTTTCGGATTGATGTCATCTCGTCATGAGTGAATTCTAGGAACAAGTACCCTATCATGTCATGGAAAGATTGCGAAGAAGGAGAATAAGGAGGAAATAACTCTCAAAGAAAATATTTCAGTTGAACTCGCAAGTTGATCGATCAAGGGAAAGCGAAGGGACACTAGTTTGTGACTACTATCCAAGAATTGAGATCATTGAAGACTCCTTAAAAGAAAATCATATTCAAGAAGATAACGAGCACTCAGAAACAACAATGGGATGACATTTCCATATGAAGTATTCCATGTCATTATCGTGGATCATGTATATTTTATTCAAAATGTATTGTGAATTTGAAGTCCAAAGGACACACATGGAATATGAAGAGTCATGTAAGTTGAAAATTCATAACAATTCAAACAATCGTGAGGGTAATCAAAGAGTCACAAGGAGGAGGCATCATCACATGGTTATATATACTCTCTCATTATATGAGAAAAGGAATTTTCACCTTCGCTCCACCAGCAAAGAATTAGAGAGATAAGATAGTTATTTTGGGGAGCAAGGACTAACTCCACCCCTCCACTATTTGAGTTAGTGATGTTCATTGTACATATGTATCTTGAAGATTTTACTTAATAAAAAATTCCTTCAAGGTCAACATGTTCTTTATGCATGGATTATGAATATTTGTAATACTATTTTGTGGATGTTTGTATTTTATGTTTACTTTCACATGTGCTAAGATAGTTGAACTATTTTGGTTATTTGAGTACTTATCTTATTGAGAATATTTTGTAATGTTTTCTATTGTTGTCCTGTACTTATGGAGTATTTCACATGACATTAGGTATATCTTTCCTATTTTTTGGTTGTAATGATCGTTGCATCCCTTGTGGAATATTCTGTTGGATGTTATACAAACCCTTTCGGTTCAAGAGTGTCTCTTCTTGGGTGGTACTATTACCTCTCTCTTAGAGGTGCACTTCTTTCTCTCCCCCCCATAGTATAAGAAACTTGACACACTTACAATTGAAAACTCACTAATAACACCCCCTTTCTTTGCGAAAGTACATCTGCACTCCTCTCTCCTGCTAATGACTAGAGCTAAGGAAGATTTTTAAGAATTGGTAAACCAGGCATTTATTCCTGATGGGACTCCTACACCAAATGATGTGAGGTTTAATTGGGACTTCACACCTGGGAAATCCCCTGAATATTGGCAGGTCCATCATCAACATTTATGGTGCTAGAAGGAGGGAAACCAGTATTTTTCATCCAACCATATCACAAAATAGAGAAAATATAGATCAACGACTTGAGAAATAGCCTCTTCAAGGGGGGAACCTACTTTACATTACATAAATGAAGAATTATTCGATGATACAAATGATAATACCTCCTTTCTATATATAGGATTCTAAGGGGTCACAATATAATCATAGCCTATATGAAAATAATAATATAAGGGCACACAAATAGCAATAGTGGGCTTCTATGGGGTACAATAATAACAAAATGGGGACTACATGTGCACAACAATAATAATAAGGGGGCTAGAGTAACAATAACAATGAGGGACTACACTAGTATTTTAGGGATCTAATATTCCCCTCTCATTCAAAAAAATGTTTTACTCAATGATTGAGTAGTTTTGGATGCTTCTGTATAAAATTCACATCCTCCCATGTGAAATATTCAACGGGTAAGTTCTTCCACTTAATGAGAAACTCTCAAAATTAAAATTAATCGATTCCATAGTCTTCAGGTCCTTGTTTTTGTGATTGCTTCAAGATAAAATATGATTTTTCCTTATTCGCCAAGTTCTCGCAACACTTTTTGAACTAGAATTTTGTCTCCAATAACCTTATTTAAGCATGAAACATGGAAACTCGGTGTACTCAAGAAGATGTAGGTAGCTCCAATTTGTATGCCATAGTACTAATATTTTCAAACACCTTATAAGGATCATAGTAATTGGGTGATAATTTATTATCCTTATTAGCTTGCTTGAGGGGATTTTGTTTGTATGGTTTTATGTAGTATCCAAATATGGGGACTGTCAGCAAGGCATGACTAGAAAATGCTTTTTCTAGGAATGGCTGCTACAGGATTTGAAACGAGGATCTGGATCCCTTAGATCAATGTATCTAACGCTGAAATCCAAGATACATTGATCATACAAATAGCCTTCCCTTTTATATTATAGCAACAAAAGTATACAATTCTTTGAGGAATCCATCACTCAAGCTAGGAAATGAGAGCCTCAACAGAACATGTACAAGAATTATGAGAACACTGCTACACAGAAATTACAAAAGGCTATATCAGCATAGTTTAATGAATACAGTGCAACATACTAAATGATAAAAGAATGATATGACAATATCAGTTCAAGAAAATGTGGGGGATCAAACTCTTAACCCATGAAAACACTAGTACAACAATTATACAACAATTCATAGGAGGATTGGCTATAATACATGTACAAATAGCAAAACTGTAGAAATGTCGGAGTTGCAGGGTAGCAGCTGCAACTCAAAATTGGAATGAATGGAAATGGCTAGATAAGATGTCCAATCTGAATCAAACCTCCTCCAATGGATCTCCCAAGTGCAAGGTTGATCCTAGCACTGAAGATCGCACCCTCTGGGAGAGTGGTGCAAACCCTGACTGCAGATTCTCACTGAAAATAACACAGTATGGAGAAGGGACTGCACTGTTGATGATGGGAGATGCTTGGACTGATGCCAAGGTATGAAATTTAGCTCTGAAACCTTCCCCACTAACCTTCCCATGTAATAGAAGCTCCCTCCTTTGAAATATGATCCAAGGAATGGTGTTGTGGAACCCTCCCCTCCAACACCTTGCAACACAACATTACATTTGAGTAGAAATAATGTTGTAGCTAAAGGAATGGCTTTGGCCTTGAGCTTGGATGTGGAGAAATTAAGTGCAATCCTTCAAGAGGCCTCTCAAGAAGGAGAGGAAATCCCAAACAGGAATCCCTCGTGCTAAAAAGCATTGCAACTCAGCTAAACAGCTGGAGACTACAAATAGTCTACTATACCCATAATAAAATACTCAAACATGTCCCTCTATGGCTTCCTCTTCCTCATTTTATGCAAGTGAATGTCTCTTTGCCCTGGACCCCACACATTAGGGTTTCTTCCAAAAGGAATCTTCCTCCCTCTTAAATTGTGTTGTCTTCCCAAGCAATCCACACCCTCTTACGCAACGTTGTTGACTTGGTCAAACTTTACCTTGTCCTCATGCATTTGCCCCTTTTCACACTGAAAGGTGCAAAATAAAGCTACTTCGTAGATCAATTTCACAATATGAGGGATTTATTCCTACTTATGGGTCTCTTCACCCATTTTATTCACCTCCTAGATGATATAAGAAAAAATTAATATTCCAATTTGTTGCATGCAAATTTTGGAATATTACATTTTATCCGTAAAAATACCTAGTCACCTGCTTTAAAACTTCTTTCTCTACGATATTGAGCTTCATGTTGTTTCATTATATTTTGTGCCAAAGAGAAGTGATCCTCTAAGAGTTGGAGAATTTTTTTTTAATGATCCATGTGATCTTCCACTGCTTTAACCTTAGAATTTTCTCTTAAAGATGATGTGATGGATTGTGTATGATATCCATAAATTGACATAAATGGGGCCATTTTTTCTGAAGTATGGAAGGAAGTGTTATACCACCATTCAGCTAGAGCTAACCACTTGAATCATTGTGTTTTCTTATTAGATACAAAGCAACAAATATATCCTTTCAAACATTTGTTCACTATCTCATTTTTCCCTTCATATTGAGGATGATAAGCCGAACTATGAGCTAATTGAGTGCCAATACAAGAAAATAATTATTTCCAAAAATTTCTAGAGTAATGGGATATCTGTCACTTACTATAATATTTGGGTTTCCATAATCTTTTGAATTGTTTCCATAAATGCAGTAGCAACTGTATTGGATTTAAAAGGATGAGATAATGTAAAAAAGTTTTCATACTTAGTAAGTTTATCAACTATTACCATGACGATAATATTTCCTTCAGACTTGGGTAAGCTTGTGATAAAATACATCGATACCTCTTCCCAAAGCTAACCTGGAATGGATAAAGGTTGTAACAAACAGGGGGTCTAATTGTCTCAATTTTATTTAGTCGGTAAACCAAACATTCTACGACAAGATTTTGAATATTAGATTTAAAGCCATCCCAAAAACATTCCTTCTTGATCCCATGATAAGTTTATAAAAATATTGAGTGCACTCCTAAGGTATAGGTGTGAAATTCCAAAAGAATATTTTGTTTGAGTTGGGAATTATTACAAAGATATAAGTGATATTTATACCATAATGAATCAATTTTCCAGCTAAATGTATCATATGTATTGGGATATTGTTGTAGCTTTTGAATGGGTATTCACACCTCTTTATCATTATTCCATTCATACCTTACTTCGCTTATCCCCTCAGGTTAGATAATAGAAATGACAGAAAGCATTACTTCGACATCCTCGTCCTTACTTGAGAGTACATCTACAACAACATTTTGCTTCCATTTTTTGTAGATAATTTCAACTTCATAACCCAACATCTTTGTGAACCATTTTTCTGCTCTTCTGAAGATAATTTTTGTTCTAAAATGTATTTAAGACTATCATGAACTATTTTTACCTTAAATTTCCTTCCCATTGGGTAAGGTCACAATTGATTTATTTCATGTAGTATTTCCAACATTTCATTCTCATAGATAGGTTTGTGTAAATACGTTCCTTTTATTGGACAAATTTCAAAAGAAATGAGTCTTCCTTCTTGCATTAAAACTGCACTAATTCCATTTCGTGAGGCATCACATTGCACAACAAATGTTTCTTTGAAGTATTTCATAGCTCAGATTGGTGCTTGCCACATTACCTCTTTAAGATATTCGAAGGACATGGTTGGTTCTAGAGACTAAGAAAATGGATATTTATTTAGTAATGATGTTAGAGGTGCCACTATTCTCCCATAATTCTTGTCAAACTTGCGATAATACCTTGTCAACTCGAGAAATCCTCGAAGATGATTTATGGTTGTGGGGATTTTCCATTCCTTAATGGATTTAATTGTGTTAGGGTCTACCTTAACACCCTCATGAGATACAATATGACCCAAATATTACACCTCCTATACTCCAAAGAAACATTTTAAGGTTTTTGCATATAATTGTTTCTCCTCGAATACTTTGAGTACCCTGTAAAAATGGTGAACATTATCCTTCCAATACTTGTTGTATATTAGTATATCATCAAAAAATACTAACAAAAAATTTCTAAGGAAGGGTTTGAAAATGGAATTCATCAGACCTTGAAATGTGGAAGGTGCCTTAGTAAGGCCAAAAGGTATTAGAAAAAAATCATAAAGAACCTCATGGGTTCTAAATGTTGTTTTCAGAATTTCTTTAGTCTTCATTCTAATTTGATGATATCTTGAATGAAGATCCAATTTGGTGAAGTAAATTTATATATGTAATTCATCCAAAAAATAATCAATGACATGGATGAGAAATTTATCTTTAATTGTTAGCATGTTGAGATCCCTATAACCTAGACACATACAACATGATCCATCCTTATTGTGCACCAATAATACTCAATCAGGGAAATAACTTTGACTAGGTTGAATTATACCAGCCTCTAACATTTTTTCAACCATACGTTAAATATCACTCTTTTGGGCATAAGGATATCTGTAAGGCTTTATGTTTGGAGGAACACTTACGGGAATCAAATCAATAACATGTTCATGATCACGAATAGGTGGGAGGAATTTAGGAGTCTCAAACACCTTGGAATTATTGTCCAAGACTTTTTGGATATATGGAGAAATAGGTGATTTGAATGTTTGAACCTCTAGTTATCATACTTGTACAATTATGCATGATTATTATTTCTACAAAATATTTGCCATGAATTTAGAGCTTATTATCACTCCTAGTTTCCCTGTGATACACCACAATTCAACTTTTTTTCCTTCCCAAAATAATTTCAAGAAAAAGTATTGAAAATGAAAATCTATCATCCCTAAAGATTTTAACCATTGGACTCCTAGTATAACATCAACACCACCCATTGGAATGGAAATGATTGGAATATTCAATACATATTCCCCCATGGTTAAATTGATATTATGAAACTTTCCAGAGCCATTTATGGTTCCTCCATTTGCAACCATCACTTGAAACGTTGGTGTTGGATTTAGGAAGCAATTCAATTCCTTGGCTATCTTACAATGAATAAAATTATGGGTACGACCCAAATCAATCAACACTATTACCTTTTTCTTATTGATATATCTTCTATGTTAAGAGTTTTAGGAGTGGTAATTCCTTCCAACTCATTAAAATATATGGTCAGATTCATATTTTTCTTTCTCTGGGGTTGGCTCCCTTTGTATATCCTCATATTTTTTATGTTTCTTGTTCCTTTTCTTCCTCCTCTTCACAATCTATATAAAATAATTTATTCTTAGTGCATTTATTACCTTTACTGTATTTTCTATCACAACTATAACAAAACCTTTTTCTATTTTTCCCACCAATTTTTGTGGTGTCAACCCTGTAGGTTGTGGAAGGCTAGGAGAAGAAACACTTCCATATTGAAAGTTGAGTGGTATACTTCCTTGTTTCCATAATTGTTCTTTCAAATTTTCTTGCCACCCTAAATGCCTTCTCCAATGAATCAGGTTCCCAGAGGATAACCTCATGTTGGATCTTATCCTTTAAATTCCCTATGAATAAATCAATCCTATGCTCCTCTAGAATATCTGTTAACCTGATATTCAATTTTTGGAAGTCCTCAATGTGTTCTTCCATTAACACTTTTGTTTGAGATTTATCAATTGGTTAAAGAAGTTGTTTCTCTTTTTATCCTCATAATGTGCTATAAATTACACTGTAAGAATTAACTAAGTGCCAAGTGGTTTACGAGAACAAATCCATCGATACCATACAAACTGATTGGGTTCTAAATATAAAGTTGAAATTTGTACCTTTTGTGAGTGTTGCACATCATGGAGATCACAATATTGCTCCATTTTTAGTATCCGTGTTATCAGATACTTACCATAAAACTCCCCCATATATATCTTTGGAATGTGGTGGTTCTTAAACCTAAAATATTAGTTTTTAAAATCACAATTCATATTCCTTTTCTCCTCATCATGATTTTCATTGATTACCTTGTCACCATAGGGAATCCTTTCTTGCAACAAATTTGTCAAACCTTCCTTCAAAACTTCCATGGATGCTTTAAAACCGTCCATACTATATTTCATTCCATCCTTCAAACCATCCATTTTAGCATCTATGTCTTCTTTTAAACCATCTATGTCATCTTTGGTTTATTCTTGTGAGAGCGAAATTTGTTGCACTTGGTCCCATAATTTTGATATATCATGCTGCAATTATTCCTCTTCATGCACCATAGTAGAGTTTTTTGAGGGCTTAGAGGGTGTGGAATTATTTTGTTTGGGAGAAAATTTTTAGCCCAATACTGATATCCATGCTTCAATATGCTCTTGGAATCACTTCAAACTAATTTTTCAAACAAAATTTATGTAATTTTAAAAAACATAAACACATTTTTCTTTATTTTAGGAAATTGATATTGAAATGGTTGTAACTCTGCAATTTTAGATATCCAAGTTCTCAAGTTTGATCATGTTTTAGCCCTCTGTATCTTCTTTCTAGTGCCCCAATTCATACCAATATTGGATTCTTCAATACAGAGTTATGTCAAATATCCCACGATGACTTGATTATGGATTGTTTTAGTAGATCAAAGTTGTACAAGATTCTACGTGTCACTATTTTAATATTCAACCCTAAAATTGCTATAGGAAACACTACATTTTGTTCCCTTTTGATCACTTTTTACATAATTCAAATATGATTCATGAAACTAAAGTTATGATGGTTTTACCTAGGTCGCCTGTCTAAGATGAAATTATGGAGGCTGAAAAAACCCGAACTTCCTAAGATCATATATCTGAAAATATAGTGAAATAAGATATAAAATTGATACAAAAGGTTCAACAATATTTCAAATCCACGTGGTTTCAATTCCACAATGACCTGTTTGAAGGAGAGAAACCCTAAAATCCAAAGCTCTGATATCAAATGTTATGCAACCAGCTCACAAAATAGAGAAAGGATAGATAAATGAATTTATAAATAGCCTCTCTGAGGGGGAAACCTCCTTTAGAATACATAAATAAAAAATTATTGGATTACACATGATCCATGAACTGTCATGGATATTCCACTGGAAAATTCCTCACAACAGATTTGATAATATTATATTAACATCTGAGATTCTACACTATTATAGTTTTATTTAACTTTAAGATATGTGGATTTAACTATAATTAGTGCATGCATGTGAATATAAATTATGCAGAAAATTAGAGAACAAAAAAAAGCTCACACAAACATGAGACACAAGATATTCTCTCTGGGAAACCCTTACAGGAGAAAACCTAGCTGGAAGGTGACGTCACTTCGCTCTCTTCCTCTATCTGGAAATATGGCTCCAGGTACAAAGAAGTAATGCATGTGGCCCATGGGTTGCTAGAGTGCACAAATGATCTGTGCGTGCTTTAAATCCTATCTCTTCTTCCTATCTTTGCTCCACTATGGAATAAAATGCTTTTGTAGGAATGGAATGTCTCTTCCTCATAGTGGCTCGGTTATAACACAACTTGATAGCCTACTGGTGCTTAATTTTCCATTAAGATAATTTTGAGCTCTAAAATGGGCCTCCTAAAGAAATTATAAAATAATAGTGGAAATAATAAGATAATATTAGATTACATCATCAAAGTTTAGAAGGGAAAAAAGAAAAAATTATTTTCTCAACTTGTATTTTCAACTTATCTCCCTATGGGTTTACTCAAATTTTGTGCGGAAACACTCATTGGATGCATAATTTGATTCCTCATCTAAGGAGTACCCATGTTTCATGCTTTTAATAGACCCTGTTGCACGGAAAATGAGAAATAAATGAAAAAATTAATTGCAATCATGTTTTTAATGTATTTCTCATTTTTTCGTGTAGTAGGGTCCAACAAAAGTATGCAACATGGGTACTCCTTGGATGAGGAATTAAATTTTTCATCCAACAAGTACCCCAATTTGAAATTTGACTAAACATTTAGGGAGATAAGTTGAAAATACAAGTTGAAAAAGTAGTTTTATTATTTTATTATATTTTAATATTTTTACCCTTTTACCCCAAAAATGATGAATCATCCCCCATGGTTGACATCATCATCTTGAATCTTATTGGTTCTTATAAATTTTATTTTGGTTGTACATTTTTCTTAGGAGGCCCATTTTAGACCTCAAAAGTTTGCTAATGAGTACATGAAATCTGAAATAATGTTACAAAATAGACTCTTATAGAGTATTATAAACAAAAAACATGTGGCTAGCCCCTTTTCCATGAATAATGGGGGATGACCCAACATCCTCCTGAACTATAGGTGTGAAAATAGGAAGGTCAACTTTTGAGTGGCATACTTTTCCATACAGACTCTGATTGACGCGATTCTTATGCCATTAGAAAGATATTTGTGTGTAAAATAGCATGAAAATTTGTGCCATTAAACGGGGGGTTTCACCCTTAAAAATGTTTTTTAAAGGCTTAAAATGTTCCTAGAAGGTTCAGACCCCATTTTTCCAAACTGTGTCCCACTAGTAAAAATGGTCCCATGAGCTTACTCATCCACCTTTTCCACTCCAAATGCATGGATGAAAAATAATATAATGATCCAATACATATCACACCTTCCTATTTTTGGAGGCTTTTGGTCCCCAAAATATTTTACTGAATGAGGTGAGGAAATGTTTCCTCCACCTTCTCTCTGTTGTACAATTCAAATTTTCCTAGAAGTTGTCCCTTCAACCCAAACTGTCAAAGGTTTTGTTTCCCCTATCTTGTAGTTCTGGACCTCTTCTAAAAAACTGTATCTTCTGTCAAATATTGTTGAGCGTCTGGTGCCAAATCCTCCATAGAAGTCAGGACTTGATCCTATTCATGGTCTACATGGAAGGCTCATAGAGCTTCAAAATATCCACATTCACAACTTTGTAAATTTGCATATATGGTGGTAAAATGAGTCGATAGGCATTCTCACCCACCTTTTCTAGTATATCAAAGGGACCATATCTGAGAACCTTGATTTTCTTACCAGGCCCATGCAGCCTCTACTTATTCAACCGTAGCCATACTAGCATTATACTTATACTGCAAATTCTACTATGTTCCTTGCACCTATAGATGGACCTTCTTGATATTTTCTATAAAATTTTCAGTCCTTAAAGCATCTCCTGTAAGATATTCCCTCACTCTTCCTTGCTTCCCATATGCAATATCCAAAGCTGAATGTGGAAAATATCGAAAAAAATTCTCAAATAGGGACTTTCGCGCAGAAGTATAGACTTTTCTTTTATAATAATGTTTTATATATAATAGATTTTCATCCCAGGTCTTCGAATGCTTATGGTTGTATCCCATTAGAAGTTGCACAGAACTCATGTTGACTACTTCTATCCATGGATGGAATGCTATAGATCTCTTCAACTTCTTTCCCATCTTCTCCCAAAATTTAGTCCAAAATTCATTGAGAACTATTGTATCCTTGTCTGAAATGATGCTCCTTGGTATCCCAAAGTGTAGCCAAACCTGTTCAAAGAATAATTTTTCTTCATCTTTTCCATTTAGGGCATCAAAACACACATCTTATTGAACTTGTCAGCTACCATGGACATGTAGCCATGTCCCTTCCTGGTTGTCGGTAACCCTCCCACAAAGTCCATGGAAATTCTTTCCCAATGATGAGTAGGTACAATTTAGGGATGATATAGACCCTATTTCCTATTTCTAGGATTTCTCATACAACAAAGCATGCATCCTATTATGAACCTAGCTACCTTCTCTTGTATCTTGGTCCAATACACCTACCTTTGAAAGATAGCCACGATATTCTTTACAAAGTTCCCTGCAACCTTGGAGGTGTGAGTCTCTCTAATTAGTTTCAATTTCTCACCTTTAGGAACACATACTTTATCCAGCCTATAGAGTAACCCATCTTGGAGATGGTAGTCAATAGTTTTTTCACCATCATTCACATGGCTATGACTTTGCAACTAATAATACACATCTTTAAGTCCTCAACCTCGGAATATGCCTCTATATATGCATCATGGGTGAATGTATCCATTGCACAAGAGTCCCCAAATCTATAATATTTGATGTGGGTGGCCTCAAAAACATGTCGGCCAACTTTTTTGTGCTTCCCTTCTTATACTTGATAAAAAAATGAAATTGCAGTAGAAATCCCATCCACTGTAGAATATTTTCTATTGTAGCCTATTATGGGCATACAAGTACTATAATTGTCAGTGATCTATGCGGATTATTTCTCCTTTCCCATCAGATAATGTTTCCACTTCTTCATAGCTTGCACCATGGCATAGAGCTCCTTATCATAGGTTGGGTAGTTAAGAACTGCTCCATGAAAAAATTCAGAATGGTAACATACAATCGTTCCTCCCTTCATCAAGAAAGCTCCCATAGGTTATCTACTTGCATTTGTCTCCACTTCGAAAGGCCACTGCAAGTTTGGTCATGCCAAAACTAGTTCTTCATAGATATTCTTCTTTAACTCATATAAATCCCTTTGCTGGCCTATTACCACTTCTTTTTATGGCATGGAGAAGTGCTGCTATTATTGAAAACGAAGCTATGAATTTCCTCAAGTACTGTATTTCCCCAATGAAACTCCCAACCTCATAAAAATTAGTAGGCACTGACCATTTCATGATGGCCTCCATCTAGGAAGGATTTATCTTCATCTCTCCTCCATCGATCATATACCCCATATACATCAAATATTGTTGTGTAAACTCACACTTCTGGAGATTTGAGAGCATTCAGTGCTTCTTCAATGTTTCCATCAGCCGCTTCAAATGTGACATATATCCTCCCAGCTGGCACTATATACTAGTATGTCATCCAAATAGACAATAAAAAATGAATTTATAAAAGGGTGCAATATATCATTCATTAATATCATAAATGTAGCTAGTGCATTACATAGGCCAAATAGCATGACCAACCACTCATAAAAACATTGCTTGGTTTTAAAAGTGGACTTCCATGTATCTTCTTCTTTGACTCGAACCTAGTGATATCCAAACTTCAAGTCCAACTTGGTAAAGTATTTTTCTTGTTGTAATTGATATAGAATATCATCTATCCTGGGAAGGAGGTATATATTCTTGAGCGTGATTTTATTCAACGCCCTGTAATATATACACATACGCCAAGTCCCATCCTTCTTTGGCACAATGATGATGGATCACCCACATGGTGATGTACTTGGATGATTGACTCCTTGTTCTAGCAACAGCTGAAACTATTTCTTCACCTCACTTTATTATATAACAAACTACCTATATATCCCAATATTTGGCAATGGGGAGTCTGGCAATAGCTGGATCTCATTCTCCAATTCTATCTTAGGTTGTAACCCTTAAGTCTCTCAGAACAAATCCTTGTATTCCTGTAGAAAATCCTCTGATTTCTACTTTTATTTATTAGTACACCCCTCTAGGGATTCCTTTTCTCTTATTGACTCCACTTAAGACTGAAATCCTCATGAAAATATTAAAACACACTTCTTGCTAGAGATGATCAATTCCTTAGCTTGATTGGCACTCACCAGTGAAATTTTCGACTTGCTTTTGTGCGCGTTGATGATGAACGACTTTCCATACTTGATAAGCTGGTACTAACTAGATTTCATCATGAATATTGAATCTCGCATGTACATGTATGGACTCCCAAATATGACTCCAAATGCGTCAAGAGGAACCACATCTAGATATACTTCATCAATAAAATCAACATTGATAACAAATATAATTCTACATTGTTTTGTTATCTTCAACTCTGCATCCTTATTTACCCATCCCAGCATGTATGGGTTTGGATGTTCATAAACTTCCAGCCCCAAATTCTTCACCAGCTTTACTGCAATAAGATTCCCCTGTGATCCTGAGTCAAAAAAAGAAACAATATTTGTCTTCACTACCTATATATTTATATGAAAGAGTTTGGTCATTTATTTCTATTCCTATTGCTGAAGGCTATTCCAATTCACCTACTTCTATAGTGACATAACAATGATATTCACATCCACATCCGAACTATTTTCAATTGTGTTTCTCATATTACTAGTCATCATATTCTCCTTCTTGGTATTGTTCTTCGTGTTCTTCGAGTTCAGTTCTCGATGCAATTTCCAACACTCTGCCTTTGTATGGCCATCAATGTTGTAGTGGTTTCTATGATATTTGCACTGATGTGATGTGGCTATTGTATTTTTATCTTTTCCACCTTTTTTCTTCTTCTTCTTCCCCTCCTTAGGAGCATCTTATTTCTCATTCTGCTTAGATCCACTTGATTTCGCTCTTTTCATTCCTATGTTATTCAAGTACTGTGCCTATACACGAGCCTCGTCCATCAATTTGGGCTTAAAAGACATGAATTTCTCACACAGATGGTGGTGCATACCCCCTAGATACTTGAGGAGTATGTTTTGGTTCTTTGGATATATACCCAACATTATGGCCATCTTTCTAAATTATGTGGTGTACTCCTGCATGCTTTGGCCCGAGTCTTGCCTGAAGTAATTCCACTCGATCCATTGATCCTCCACATACCCAATGGGAATAAATTGTGACTTAATGAGGGTTTTGAAATCCTCCAACTAAGTTACTGTAGTTTCTCCTTCCAACCTGATCATTTCTATGTGTCTCTCCCACCAAGTCAGTGCATAGCCCCATGATTTCAGTTGCACAAATGAGATATTTTTCCCTTCCTCGATATGATGGGCACTGAAATAAACTTCCAATTGCTAAAACTAATGGTTTAGCTTGAGAGAATTAATATCTTCATGGTATGACTTGATATCAACTTTTTATTCCACTTTAAACAAGTACTATGGTTGTTTCATGACACTCGAACTAGGTTGATATTTTTTGGGCTCTTTCTTCGGTTTGTTCTCTATTTCTGCCCAATATTCTCTTCCTTGTTGTAATTTTTCCACTACACTCAAACCCTTGTATTCTCGAAACATCCCAAGCTTATTTCTTATTTCCAACATGAGGATATTTACATTATGTTTTATATCATCGACTTATTGTTCGAGCCACAAAAACCTCACCTCTACTAGTTCACGAGGTTCTTTTACATATTTTTTTTGATGATTATGATTTTACAATTTTCGACCCTGCCGACCTAGATCTCTGAAATATCCACAAAATACCCAAATAAGCCTACTTTGATACCAAATTATATGTAAATTGTCATGTATATTCCACTAAAAATTTGTCACAACAGATCTGATAATATTATATTAAAAATCGTAGGTTATGCACTATTAAAATTTAAGATATGTAGATTTAACTATAATTAGTGCATTCACGTGAATATAAATTATGCAGAAGAGTAGAGAAAGAAAAAATAAGCTCACACACACATAAGACACAATATATGCTCTATGGGAAACCCTTTCGGGAGAAAACCTAGCTGGAAGGAAGGTGAGGTCGCTTCGCTCTCTTCCTCTATCTGGAAACATGGCTGCAAGGACAAAGTAGTAATGCCTATGGCCTATAGGATGCTACAACGCAGAAATCCTCTTTCTGTGCTATACTTCCAATATCTCCTGGTTAGATTTGCTCAGCTATGGAACAAAATGGTCTTGAAATAATGGAAAGCCTCTTCCTCCTAGTGGCCCGGTTATAACACATCTCGATAGCTTACTAGTGATTAACTTTTACTACATCAACTCTTAACTAGAATTACAAAATAGACTCTTCTAGAGTCCTTTACACCAAAAACACATGGCTAGCCCCTTTTCATCAATAATGGTGTAATTTTCCCTAACAATAATAAAAATAATAAATAATAAATCAATAATATAATATAATATTAAAATAAATGGTAAATAAATAATAAGTCAATAATAGTAAATACATAATAAATAATAAAGAGAATAATAATAATAAATCAATTGATAAATAAATAATAAACTAGAGTTTTATATAAAAATATATAAAAGCAAACTATAAAAATAGTAAAAATAAGTGAAGCTAACAAAAATAAAAAGGACTAAAATAAGAAATGGTTAAACTAAGAAAACTACAAAAATAGAAAAAAAACAAAAAAATTAACAAAAATTAAAAAGGAATAAAATAAGAATGAGTTAAATTAATAGAAACATTAAATTAAGTATAACTTAAAATAAAGAAATAAGAATTGTATGTTGACACAGGGAATGTGTGCATATCATTCCCTTTCCATTGTTTGGTCTATTTCATAGATGTTGAGGAAGATGAGATTCATCATTCCTTCATCTATTCTCTTGGGAGAAAATTTTTGTGAGACAAAGGATTCCCTAGCAGTAGTACGTTGATGAAGGCCTCAAGGGTGACCAAATATAGATTGATTACATGCAAATGAGCCTATAGCTGGGTGGAAATTCGCCCTGAAAATATTTCTTGTCGTTAGTAGAATTCAAAGAATATTCAACCCCAAATAGCAAGTGAAGAATATTGTCGATACAGGTAAGTCGTCCATATTTGTATTTTTCTAAAATTCTATGATAAGTAGTTAAATAGTTATGACTTGATTTCTAATCATATAATTTGATTAACTAGTTGTATCTTTTAAATTAAAATTGTTACACATGGTATCAGAGCATGGTTTAAACTCTTGGTACCTGGGTATTCTTGGTTAAGCCTTGCCTTGCTAAAGAGGTTGGTAATAGGTTAAAATAGAAACCCACCTTGGAATTTACTTTGAGGGTGAAAATGGGATTAAAAAGAATGTCACCTCGGGTGAAGGTAATATCAAGAAGTTTTGAAGGATGAGTGTTTTCATGCCTAACCCTATCTATTTACTTCCTTTTGATAATAGAACATAATATTATTAATAATATAAAAAAGGAACGATATAAGGGGAAATGTGTGTGTGTGTGGTTGGGTAACAAGACTAGAAGAAATAAGGCAGTCTACTAATGTTATATGTTCCAATCCTTAACCCGAGGAAACCCTTTTTTATTAGCTTAGGAACAAAAATCTTGAACATTGGAAGATTAGGGCTCAGAAAACACCTAGTAGTTCCTATGATTGAACCCACCAGGTCTCTATTCTAATATAGTATATAATAAATGAAGTTTCATAATCATATGGTTAGATAAGATACATAGAAATCATGAAGGAAACATGCATAATATGTATAATAAGAAATAGTCATAACTACATATAATTTAAAGAGTCATATTATGACATACTTATTTAGATAAATAAGTTTAAAATTATAATTGTAAAGGTGTGAAATCCTTGTAGAAATTCACAAATTAATTACAAAATATTTTCTATGAAATAAAATGCATAGATTATGCCTTTCACCTATAATCCAAATATTCTAAAATTTAATTGATCTCTAAATGGGCCAAAACCTTCCTTTAATTTTCAATATATATATAAATTAGTAAAACAAATAAAAACCCTATCAACAATTGTTATTCACTAAACAATAATGGGTTTCATAATAAGATACATGTTACAATTTTTGCAGTGGATATAAATCACATATATAATGTAATTAATAATATAAAGCCATGCACAGGAAAGTTTGGACAACCACGTAGTTTATAGGTGTTTGTGTGTCTAAATTTCTCTGAAGAGGAAAAATGATCTCTAAACAATATTAATAATCCATAAGTGCTAGGTTGTCACATATAAATGTCAGAAATTTGTTATACATATAAATAACTTTTAGAATATTACTCCTAAAGTAAAAAGTTAATAAAACTAACTGATGTAGGTCCTTTTCATTAAATCGTAAGCTATGAAAATTATAGAAGGGTCTCAATTATATAGATTCCAAGAATGTCGTTCAAGAAAATTGAAAATTTTGTAAGAACCTAGAAGGACTACAAAGATGAGAAATAAAACTTGTGAAAAAACCGTTGGAATAAGGAATTACTAAGAGGGACGATGAATCAACAATTGTATGATTACTTAAAATTTTCTTTTGAATATATTCTTACTTCATCCCTCTACCATATGTTATTTATGAGAGAATTTTCAAAATAGGAATTCATATTTTCAAAAATAGTTCTCAAGATTAGCACATACACACATTGACACATGTAGTTTTCACATGGAAACCCAAGGAGTAAAAACCACCAATTTTTTATTGTTTTAAGACGTAAATTAAGCACCCAATTAATTACAATTTTTTTTTTGTGAGAACCCACTCACGGGGTGCACCAACCCCCTTAGGATAGAAAGCACCAAATTTCCAAGAGGCACCAACCTCTTTGAATGCAGGCCACCACCTGTTGCTGCCATTGTTCTACTATTTCATACAATTTTCAAACAGAAAACGAAGGCAATTATAGATGAGATAAATACCAACCCACTTTGTCACAAAATTGCATTCTTTTCTCAGTCCTCCACTGAAGCATTGACTCCAATATTTCGCAACCACACCATTTATACTATGCTCAGCATGACATGTGATCAACATTATGCTATCTTGCAACGCATCCTATGTTTCTTCTCCCTTAGCTCAGGCTCTTCTCTCTTGATCACCAGTTTGATGCCTCACAACTCATCCTTTGTTGCTTCTCCTCTCTCACTTCACACTACCACTACACTCCTACAACACTCTCCACTTAAAAAATTCAAAAATACTCTTTTGCTCTACCTTGCACAATGAATTTCATTGTTTTTGTTCCACTATTTCATACTGTAGAATCCTCTTTCTGCCATTGGTAAAATACATCACTCAACTAATTATTTCCATGAATTACTATTTTTCATTTGCGTCTTCAATTTGAGATCTTCCATAGAGTTAATCACAGGAGTGGGCTTCCGAAATCTTGACAGACTCACCATGTACAATTCCATGTTTTGGTCTTAAATCACATTCTATCTGCTTACCTTATAGGAATTTCCCATGCTTGTTTATTTCTTATCAGAGCTGGATGGTATATGCGAATGTCATATTTTTTTCCCCATTTTCTTTAATTCACAAAGACATGCACGAGACGAGAATGTTCTATTAAATGATCCAGTGTCCTTGGTGCATTGTTGGAGTGTTTCTTCTCTGCAAGTACTAACTCTGATATAATTCATTCAAACCTCAACTGCTAAACCATCCGTTCTTATTCAATTCCTTGTATTGCTCGATCAGAGACACACAATATCATAATATATGACATTGTATTGCTTTATATCCTTGGATCCCTTTGTTCACTTCTTTGTGCCCTTGGTTCTTCGACCTCTCACAACCATGTGCCAAAATATACATCGTAAGCCCATTTTATCGTAACATTCCAAAAACCATTTGTACAGAAGTTATGATGTTCTCATCCCTTGATATACTGACCTCTGATATGATGCCATTTACCATCATGTGGTAACTCCTTCATGGAGACACATGAGACTTGAGTTTGGAAAACTAGGCTACCCAATATCATTGAATTTTCTTGCCACGTGTTATGTCATACTACCATGTCATATTCCCCTGCAACGTTCTCGAAACCAATATCATGTCACCATGTGTCCTGTCAGAGGAGAGAGAAGAGGACCCGCCAGACCTTGGTGTCAAAACAAAAATGATTGTTAATTGCTATTAAGAATTTATTGTCTCTTTTAATATTATCGGGTTGACTAGATATCATAACACTTTTTTTAAGCATTAGTGATATTCTGATATCCTAGACCTTCTATATTATGATACCCGAAAATCCATTTTCTCTAATGTTTTGATATGCTAATATGAGGTTTTGATGTGCTCTATGCTCTGAGGTTCCGATATCAGATATACCTCCTACTACGATGTTCCAATACCTCAGACCTCAGATAATTTGATATCCTATATGCCTTCTACTCTGATTTTTTGATACACAAGACCTCAAATATTCGGATATCCCATCCTTCTCGAGGCTTAAAAAACCCTTGGACTCCAAAATGACATATATTTTGAACCAGAAGCCTATTTCTGAACTTACGCATATCGTTGGAAAGTATTCCATAACACTTTCGAATGGATAGGGTCTAATCTAGGCTTGGAGCACATTTTCTTCCTCTGAGGTGACTCCAAACACTCTTCCACACTTTACTTCTTGACTCTTATTCTTGTGCTTAGACTGATGGGCACCTAGCCACCATACTCATAATTTTATGGCTTCTCAATAAGCTTTCTAATATGGTTCTTCTCTACCAGAAGCCTGTATATATTATTGGATCACTATTAACTCTTGTTGATATCAATTCGAACACTGATAGAGCCACCTATTTTCCAACAAACTCCCCCTTAGGCATTGATGGAAACACCATAACATCCCCTGGAGTCTAAGAATGGTCTTCTCAAACTAACTCTTATCCCCCTTTATCATGAATGGAAAAGAGTGTTTCTTGAATACTACCCCTAAACCATTACAGTCCACTCCCCCATGAGTCCCACATGTTGAGTAGCTACCACCCATTACCAAAATGAATTCATTTGTAGGGAGGAGTCACAACTCCTATCTGCTACTTAAAATATTCAAATGGTTCTCTTACTAGTGGCTTCATAAACATATATGCCAACTTTTCTTTAGTTTCTGCATACTTGAGTCTGACAACATTGGCTATAAATTTTTCCCTTTCAAAATCAAACTTAATTGGGATATTCTTTGTCTCCGAATGTATGACTGGTTTTTAGAGATACTGAAAATTCTTATATTATCACAAATGATTGGAATAAGATCAATCAACTCTACCTTCATATCCTTCAAAATCTTCTTCATCCATAGAATTTGTGTGCAGTAGGTGGCAAGAATAATATATTTTGTTTCACTGGTCGATAAAGATATGGAGGATGGTTTCTTGCTAACCCATGACACTAAGAATCTCTCCAAGAAGGAGGTTGCACCTGAAGTGATTTTTCTGTCACCATGACTTCCAGCCCAATGAACATCAGTGTAGGCTTTCCACTTAAATTATTTACTTTTAGCATGCCACATCCCATATTCCATTGTCCCTGGAAGATATTTGAAGATTATCTTGATAGCAACATGTTATGCAACCAGCTCCTAAAATAGAAGTAAATATATATCAACAACTTATAAATAATCCTCTTCGAGGGGGTAACTTCCTTTATATTACATAAACGAACAATTCTTGGATGATACAAATTACAAAACCTCCTTTCTATGTATAGGATTCTAATGGGTTACAATATAATCCTAGCTGACATTACAATAACAATGTAAGGGCACTATAATAACAATAGTGGGCTTCTATGGGTCACAATAACAACAATATGGGGACTACATGGGAAAAAAAATAAAAATAAGGGGGCTATACTAATAATAAAATAAGGGGATACACTAGTATTATAGGGACCTAGATTGCCCCTCGATCAGATGCTCAGTGTAAAATATCAAAAATGAAAGTTCTCGAAATTGAATAGAAACTGAAGCCCAACAAAGAGCTCGTCGCGAGGAATCTGGTGCAATTTTTTCTGTTGAAAACAGAGTTCGAATGAAGAAGATTGAGCTTGTTGTTCATTTTCCTAAACAACTAAAAAATTTGCAAAAGTGACAAGTTGGTGACATGGTAGCCCAGTTAACAAATTTAAAAGTTTTCAGAGAGTATTCTTCAATTTCGCCCAGTGACATTGTGACAAGTGTCACTACAGGATCCACTAGTTTGGTTTGAAGGTGATTTTTTTAAGTGTTTCTCCTAAGGTTGAATGATATTTCTTTTTTATATATGGTTGGAATGATCCAACCAGAGGCAGGCATGTGGTGCAGCCAAGGGTCGCCACGTACCCCTTCTAGTGGACCCTATCCAAATTCGAAATTGAAATGATATGGTCGAATTTCAAGTTGGAAAAGTATTATCATATGGTCCAAATTATTTATACATACCAAATTTTTTAACTATGGTATAGGCACATATATTTTTGTGGAGAAAAATTATTTAATGGATGGGTGGAGGTCGTGGTCGAACCCAAGACCTCCCCTTCACCAACCATCCATGTCACCACCATGCCATTGCCTTGGGACTTAACCATATAAGGTCCCGACTTATATTTAAATTTGACTAGATTCTATAGCTGGGGTTTGGAAGGGGCCAACCCCCTCCCCATATGAACTGTTCACCTGACCACCAGCGGAGTGAACCACTGTTTGTTGGAGATTAATGATTAAAGTGTGGGATTAAAACTAACCCTTAGAATAAGTATCATAATCCTAGGGTTAAGTCTTAAAACTTTATTTATTTTAAACCGTGCTTATGTGAAATTAAGAAATAGTTATCTGCCCTTTAATTGTAGTTTTAGAATGAATTAAAAAGAGTTTACTTTGGCGGAATTTTTGTTGGAACCACCATTTTAGGAGCTGCCCCCAAATTTGGCAGCTGTAACTAGAGTCTTCTCCAGTTTTGGAGGTAGTTTACTAGGAATTTATTTTTTGGCCATATCTTTGGAAAAATTCAACCAATTTGAGAGCAAGAAGAGTCATTTCTGAATGATTGGACATTCTGGACACATTGAAGTAGGTTTCAAGAGCTGTAGGTGAATTTAAATATAATTTTTTTTCAAATTTGAGCTGATATAGAGGCCCAAGCCATGGAAGCTAGACCAAGGAGATGTAGCCTATGAGGGGTGAAATCCTTGATCAAAACATTGTGCTAATGGATCAATTGTGATGCTTTGCTGTAATTATTATTTTTGTTGTTCAACATTTTCTTTTAATTTTTTTTTGCTCATGAATCACTCATAAAACTCAGTTAATTTACCTATCTAATACTCAGAGAAAAAAATAAAATAAACCTATGCATAAGAAGTAAGTGATCAGAAAATTATTTATAAATCTAAAGATGAAATTAGCACAACAAAACTACCATTCAAACTCAGATCAAGTTGGTACAGAGCACGGGTTGCAACGGTTAATTTCTTCATAGTTTCTTGAGTTTTGTGCAAGTAGGGTTTTAATGGTTGAAAAATTGTTATGCTTACAAGGTTAAATTTGTATAGAGGTGAAGGGAAATTGTTGGTTTAAAGTCATGAGATTAGGACCAGAACAAGGAGAGCCACAAGGGGACCATCTCCACCAAAAGTTTCATTCACAACTGCACTTGAAGCACCTAAAGTTTTATCTCAAGAAGCTAAGATTGAAGAGGTACAAGCATCGTAAGAGGAGCTTGAAACCATAGCAATCATTTGTGGTGTTGTAGAAAATGAAGGTTATTCAGAGAGGATGATGTCAACAAATACTTCAATGACATAAAAAGGATGGTTAAAATTATTTTTGATGCATTTATTGTTGGGATGGTAGGAGAAGTTTCTAAGCCTCCACATGGAGAAAGAAATTCATATGATAAGAAGGATGAAGAAAAGGATTCAAAGGGTAGTGGAGGAAAGCCACCTCCATCTCCACTATTTCATCATCCTCATCATCACCATCTTCATCATCTTCTACTTCCACCACAAAAACTACCCATTCTATCTCAAAAACCACAAAAGGAAAAACTCCCTTACTCAAACTTGATGTCAAATTTGAGCTTCAAATGTATAATGGTGAGATAAATGTAGAACGATTGGACAATTGGATACATCAATTGGAGTTGTATTTCAAAATCCAAAACCTTCATGAATATGACATAAACATTCAATTTAATTCTTTGAGGATGGAAGGATCTGCACTTGTATGGTGGGAACCAAGGACTCAAGAAGAGATTAAAAGCTATGGTAATATCTCTATGTCTTGGTCAAGTTTTATTTTTTCCATTAAAAGGAAATTCTATCCCTTAGCTTACATGCAAAAGGCCATTATGGTAGGAAAAGTTTTAGACAATTGAAAGGTAAAAGTGTGCAAGATTATACTCATGAATTTAGGAGAAGATGTCTTATTTTGGGTATGAATTTGTATTCTCAAGAAAATTTGTTAAAGTACATTGGGGTTTTGCATGCTTACCTTAGGCACACTATTCTCATGTTTAATCCCACAAACATAGATGAGGTTTGTGTTCAAGTCATTGATTTAGAAGCAAGAGGGAAACAAAACATAGATAAGAAAATTGAGTAAGGGTAAAGGAGAGGGAAAGCTTTATGGAAGAGGAAAGAGAAATAGCTCTATCAAAAGAGAGAAGGAGAAACACACATGTAGAAATTGTTTGAATAATGGCCATGATGAATACCATTATTGGAAAATTTATCCAGAGTTGAAGCCAAGCAAACAGAAAGACAAATAAAAGGGGAAAATTGTTGCTATAGTTGAACATGATTTAGGTTCATATTTAGGAGATGAAATAAAGTTTACAACCATGGGTTTGGAAGCTAAGCATATAGAAAGCACTAGTTCTTCAAATTGTTCCAATGTCACTCAAGATGAAGATACAAGAATTGAACTTTTCCATATTAGATTTGTCTCTAAACATACAAATATAGACACACTTTTTGATAGCAGGTCACAAGATAATATGATTTTTGAATACTTGGTTACCCAACTAAACGTTGAAATTGTTAGAAATCCAAGAGCTTATCCTTTAGGGTGGATATGAAAGAATGAAAACTTGCAGGTTACAAGGAAGTGCATACTAAGATTTTCCATTGATTCAAAATTTATTAATGAAGTTGAACTTGATGTGGTGCCGCTTGAGATATCAGGTATTGTTTTGGGAAGTCCTTATCTTTATGATAGGAAAACAGTATTTCATCGCCATGAGAATAAGTATCACGTGTTTAAACATTGAATGGATTACATAATTAGATTTCATAAGAAGAAGACAAGTTTGTCTCTTATACATGTAGGAGAAATGAAGAGGATAGTGAATGTGAGTCAAAATTTGACATTGTTAATGATCAAACATAGATATGTTTTGAATTAAACCTTTCAAATAGATGCATTGAATAAAAAATTTGATCTTATATTTGTAATGAGATGTTTTAGGAATATAACAGGTTGTGGTTTTCAAATTCCTGTGGTTGTTGTTATTTGCAGAAACCAGATTATCAACAGTATCGTAAAACAATTGTCGACGTTTCGAAACGTCGACAATTGTTTTATGATACTGTGGATAATCCAGTTTCTACAAATAATAGGTTGCATTTGAAAGGAGGTGAACAATATAGAAAAAATTTGTAGCAATCAACATCAGTGTTGAGTAGTGTTGGAAACAAGATGTCGGTGCAAGAGAGTGCAAAGGTCAAAGACAAAGTGATAAAGAAGTTTGAAAGAGAAGGCATGGGTTCCACAAATTCTTGGTTTTGGTTTCCAAAAGGTACATGGAAATGGTGAAGATGCTTGGTCAAGATTTGATGCAAATATAAAGAAAGATCAATTAAGAATTTCCATCATGACCGTGTGCAAGGTGAGACAATTTTTAAGTTTTCTTTGATTGATGATCGAGGTAGGAACAAGTTGGTTTGTACAAGAATAACTTGGTGCTGATAAAATTCGTGGAAATTTTCATATGACGATGTCAACCACAACAAGGGGCGGTCGCAAAATTCAAGGAAAAAGTTAAGTTTTTGTGAAAAGCTCCAGTTGATAAAAATGGGAAAATTTCAATGGATTGAGATTGGAAGGGTGAGGGAATTGTACCCTCATCCACATGATCAGTAATCAAAGAGATTTTAGGGTCCAAAAGGCTTCTAGTGGGTAGGATTGATCAGGTGCTTAGTCTAAATGCTCAAAAATGAAATTTATGAAAATCGAATGGAAACTGAACGACAACGAAGAGCTCATCATTAAGAATATGGTGTAATTTGTTTTGTCGAAAACAGTGTCTAGATGAAGAAGAGAGAGAATTTTGTTCATTTTTCAAAACAATTAAAATTTTTGGAGAAGTGATAGGTTGGTGACATGGAAGCCCAGTCAACAAATTTAAAAATATTCAGGGAATATTCTTCAGTTTTTCTCAATGACACCTTGACACATGTCACTGTTGTAGGTTTTAACCCTATACAAAAATTATCTGCAAACGAATCTTAAAAACATAAAATGAACAATAGTGAGAGAATACAATATAAAACAAATATACACAGAGATTTTACCCTAGATCCTAAATCGGGACAACCAGCTTGATTTTTCATTATATTCCTTTTAGTTTTACAACACACACACACACACACACACACACACACACACACACACACACACACACACATATATATATATATATATATACTGAAGCATACATAAACCCCAATCGATTAACCCTGGATTAGAACATAACCATAGTTCCCTTGACTGGATCTAAAAAATACCAAGGGTTGAAAACCATCATGCCCCAAAATCATGTGCAAACCCATGCATAAAACCATGGGCAGGTCTGCCCACCGAAAAATAGGGTCCAAAAACGTTTTCTTGGGCCGCTGCCTTGAACCCCGAACAGGGGGGCTGCTGCCCCTCTTGTGACCCCCCTGCTACGCTCGAAACAACGTATAGGAGGGGCTATTGCTCCCCCTGTGACCCCCCCATGCGTGACTAGTCGTGGAAAGAATATAACACATAAAAAAAATTCTCCCACTTGTTCTGTTCCTTCCGCAGGGGGCCATAAGAGAGCTTAGTCATTAGCCCAGCTCTGCAACACCCATTTTTTGTATACACCAAGAGAACTTTTGAGTGCTCACAGACTTCATCAATGTATCTGCAACATTCTTCAAGTTTTCCACCTTTACCAACAACACCATTTTCGCCTCAACCATATCTCTCCCAAAGTGATATTTAACATCAATGTGCTTGCCTTTGAATGATAAGCAGGGTTCTTAGCCAAGAAAATCTCACTTTCGCTATCACAGTATATCCTTATAGCTTGCTGCACCAACCCCATACTTGAACATGATATCTACAACCAAAATTCTTCTTTTCTTGCATGAGTGGCTGTTATGTATTCTGCCTTTGTAGTTGAAAGAGCCACTATAGACTGTCTTTTACTCATCCAACGACTGCACCTCCAAATAGGCGAAACACATACCCACTTGAAGATCTTATTTCGTTCAGATCTCTAGCCCAGTCTACATCAACAAAACCATGAATTTCCAACACTCTTTCCAATCCTAGTCTTCCCTGGTAGCACAAGCCATAATCACTAGTGCCACGCAAATATCTGAAAACCTACTTCACTGTTGTCCAATGCTCCTTCCCTGGGTCTAACATAAACCTGCTCAATACTCCCACTGCATGTTCAATGTCTATTCTAGTATAGACCATTTCATACATTAGGCTACCCACTTCACTTGCATATGGAACACGAGACATATCCTCCTCTTCTTCTTGTGTCTGGGGACATTGTTCAACAGACAACTTTGTACCTACAGGAACCGGAACATTCACTAGTTTACTATCTTGCATATTGAACCTCTGCAATATAGTCTCGACATACATCCTCTGGTTTAACTAGAGCATCCTCCTTTCCCGATCTCTCTTAATTTCCATGCCCAAAATATAGTTTGCAGTACCAAGATCCTTCATGCCGAATTTGGAGAACAGTTGGGTCTTCAAATCTTGGATAATTTTTTTGTCATTTCCAATCAACAACATATCATCCACATATAAGACCAATAAATAACATGGTCACCAATTAATTTAAAATAAACACAGTGATCCTCCTTGCTTTTGGTGAAGCCAAGTCCCTGTATATAGGTATCAAATTACTGATACCACATCCTTGGTGACTGTTTTAACCCATACAGAGACTTCTTTAACTTGCATACCAGTTCCTTCTTCCCCTTTACCATAACACCTTTAGGTTGTTTCATGTAGATCTCCTCTTCCATATCCCTGCGAATAAATGTTGTCTTCACATCCATCTATTCTACCTCAAAATCAAATGCAGTAGTAATAGATAAAAGTAATCTAATACAAGTAACTTTGGCAATAGGAGAAAAAATATCACCAAAATCAATTCTCGGCAACTAGTAATATCCATTTGCTACCAACCTAGCTTTGTATTTCTCCACCTTGCCTTCTACATTATTTTTCTTCTTAAACACCCATTTTCTCCCGATGGGCTTCCTTCCAGCCGACAACTCCACCAAATCCCATGCCTCATTTTTATGCAAGGATGCCATTTCCCATCCTCTGAATCTACAGCTTCCCTTATAGTTATGGGATCATCATTAGTTATAGTTAAAGAAAATTTTGAATAGAAAGCAGATGGACTATACCGTTTTGGTTTTCTTCTTTCCCGAACTAATCTTCTAACAACTGGAGTTTGTGGCTCTTCCTCTTCTGAGTCTTCTTCTATTGTAGAGTCTGATTCATCCTCCTTTAGCTCAAAGTCTATCTTTTCAGGTTCCTTTGGTAGGACTTCATGTTTAACAACATCTTTCACCTCTCTAAATACCACATCTTGGATGTACACAACCTTCCTTGTTTCAGGGTTCCAAAGCTTGTAACCCTTTAAACCATCCTTATACCCAATAAATATGCACCTTTCAGATTTATTATCCAACTTTCTCCTTTTCTCCTTTGGAACATGTACATATGCATCACATCCAAATACCTTCATATGTGAAAGAGAGGGTTTCTTACCAGTCCATACCTCATGTAGAGTCATATCCTCCAACGGTGATGAAGGTGATCTGTTAACCAAGTAACATGCAGTCTCCACTGCCTCTACCTAGAATTTTTTTCTTAACCCAGTACCAGTTAGCATGCTTCCTGCCTTTTCCATCAACATTCTGTTCATTATTTCTGCAACTCCATTTTGCTGAGGTGTGCATGGAGTAGTATTCTATTATGATATACCACACTTCTTATAGATCTCTTCAAATTCCTTCTTACAGAAATCCCCACCATTATCTGTCCTCAACACCTTTATCTTCTTCTCTGTCTAGTTTTCCACCAGAGCCTTAAATTCTTTAAATTTGTCAAAGACTTCAGATTTCTTCCTCAAGAAATATATTCATGTATTCCTTGGTAAGTCATCTATGAATGAAGCATAGTACACAAAATTACGTAGTGATGGAACTGACACAGGTCCAAACACATCACTGTGCACAATTTCTAATATCTTGTTCGCCCTCTTAGCACGAGAAGGAAAACTCACCCGATTCTACTTCCCATATAAAAAATGTTCAAAGAAATTGAAATCCAAAGAGCTATGAGAGATACCTTCTACCATACCATTTCCATGTAGTATCCAAAGGCCCTTCTCTCCAATATGTCCAAGCCTTCAATGCCATAGTATGGTCTTTTATCCAGAGACTGCTAGGCTTTCCACTCCACTTTCGGGAACCACAGAACTATTGCACCCATCAATAATAGTGCTGACCTAAAGCTTGTACAAAGTCCCAATCCGAACTCCCCACATTAATAGCAGTGCTCCCTGAACCATCTTACAGGTATCTTTCTCGAACACTATTTTTACACATGCATCATCTATCTTGCTTACAAAAATCAGATTTCTAGCCAATGCAGGAATATGCAGAACACCAGGAAGTGCTCTAATCCTTCCACCTTGCAGCTTCAGCTTAAATTTTCCACGTCCGATGATTTTGGCCTTCCTATCATCCCCTAAGAAGACATCACCGTGATCATATTTCTCATACTCGCATAACCACTCCCTATGGGGAGTGAAATGAAAGGATGCACCCGAGTCAATCAACCATGACTCATGATCTACATGTGTATTTGAAGAAGAAGCCAAATACACATCCCCACCTTCATCTGAGGTGGTTTTTGCCTTTACAGAAGGAGCATCATCAGATCCCTTTCCTTTCTCAAGAGCTTCAGATCTACAGTCGTTTTTGTAGTGCCCTTCTTTTCCACATTTCCAACACACCTTTACAAAATTTCCTGGAGATTTATATCTCCCTCTAGATTTAGATCTTCCACTAGAAACCTTATTCTTGTTTGTGTTCTGGGACCTTCCTCGTACATATAAGGCATCTCCATTCCGACCCTCCATATTCCTCCGTCTCATTTCCTCCGACAGCAATGCTAAGACAATGTCATCAAAATTTAAGGTAGTTGTATTGCTACCTATTGCAATAAATAGATTTTCCCACGAATCTGGTAGAGATCACAACAAACTTATGCACTTATCTACATCTGAGATTTTAATATCAACAGATGATAGTTGGCTTACCAAAGTATTGAAGGCGTTCATATGCTCTTTCACTGAGTCTCCATCCTTCATCCTCAGGTTATACAAATTTTTCCCCAGGAAAAATTTATTCACCAGAGACTTAGATTGGTACAAATTCCCTAGCTTGTCCCATAAGGTCTTCATCGTAGCTTCCCCAGATACATTCAAAAATATTGAATTTGAGACACACAAAAAATTTGTTCTTTTTGCCTTTTGATCTAGCTTCTTCCAGTCTTCATCTGACATTGCCATTGGTTTAGTACCCCGATCTACCATGATCCGCTGATCCTTATCCACCAAAAGATCCTCCATCTTGAGCTTCCACAACTCAAAACTTTGATCATTAAATTTCTCAATCTATATCTTCCCACTACTCACCATCTTCTTTCACTGCAAGAATTGATCCTACATATCTCCCACTGAACAGGGTCTACCTCAGGCATGAGCAAAAAACCCTCAGCAGCAAAGGCGTCCCCTTGATGCCGTAACAACTCTGATACCAAATGTAAGTTTCAACCCTCTAAAGAAATTATATGCAAAAAAATCTGAAAAATAGAAAATAAACAATAGTGAGAGCATAATATATTAAACGGATATACACAGAGACTTTCCCCTAGATCCCAAATCAGGACGACCAGCTTGATTTTCATTATATTCCTTTTAGTGTTACAACACATATATATACATGCTGAAGCATACATAAACCCCAATCCATTAACCCTAGATTAGAATATAATCATAATTCCCTTGACCAGATCTACAAAATACAAACCATATGCAAACCCATGCACAAAACCATGGGCGGTTCCGCCCATAGAAAAATAGGATCAATTTTTTTTTTCACAGGGTGCTGCCCCAGACCCCGAACAGGGGGGTTGTGGCACCTGGCGCAACATACAGGGGGGCTATCGCTCCCCCATGTGTGACTAGTGATGGAAAGAATATAACACATGCCAAAAAACTATAGGATTCACCAATTTGGTTTGAAGGTGAAATGTTTTTAAGTGTTGCTCCTAAGGTTGAATGAGAATTTTATTTTTTTATATATGGTTGGAATGGTCCAAATAGAGGCGGAACATATGGTGCACCTAGGGGATGCCATGTGCCCCCTTTGGTGGACCCTATCCAAAGTCTTAATTTAAATAATATGGTCAAATTTCAAATTTGGAATATTATTATCATATGGCCCAAATTATTTATACATACCAAACTTTCGAAATATGGTACATGCACATATATTTTTGTGGAGAAAAAATATTCAATGGATGGGTGGAGGTCAGGGTTGAACCCACAACCTCCACCATGCCAACTGCACATGTTACCACCGTGCCATTGCCTTGGGACTTAACCATATAATGTGCCAACTTATATTTGAATTTTGCCAGTTTCTACAGTGGGGGTTTGAAGGGGGTGAACCCCCTCCCCATACAACCTGTTCATCTGAACACTGGTGGAGTGAACCACTGTTTGGTGGAGATTAATGATTAAAGTGTGGGATTAAAACTAAACTCCAGATTAATTATCATAATCCCAGGTTTAAGTCTTAAGCATTGCTTTATTTTAAACTATGCTTATGCACAATTAAGACATAGTTATTTGCACCTAGTTGCAGTCTTAGCATTAATTAAACAGAGTTTAGTTTGGCGGAATTTTCAGGAGAACCACCATTTTAGGGTCTACCCCCAAATTTGGTGGCCCTAACTGGAGTCTTCTCTAGCTTTAGAGGTAGTTTTCCAAGAAAATTTGTTTTGGCCATATCTTTGGAAGAATTTGACCAAATTGAGAGCAAGAAGACTCATTTCCGAATGATTTGGACAACCTGGACACATTGAAGCAGGTTTCAGGAGTTTTAGGTGAATTTAAATATAATTTCTTTCACATTTGAGCTAACACAGAGGCCCAAGCCACGGAAGCTAGACGAATGAGATGTAGCCTAGGGGGTGAACTCCTTCATCAAATCTCTGTGTTAATGGACCAATTGTGATGCCTTGTTGTAATTTTTATTTTTTTTCTCCAATATTTGTTTTTAATGTTTTTATTCTCATGAATCACTCATAAAAATCAGCTAATTTACCTTTTTAATACTCACAAAAAACAAGGTAACCTATGCACATAAATTAATTGATTAGCAAAGTATTTATAAATTTGAAGATGAAATTATCACATCAAAACTAAAATTCAAATTCGGATCACCCCTCTCCTTCAAAAAATTATTTTACTCAACTCTCGAGTAGTTCTCGATGCTTCTATATAAAATTCTCATCCTCCCATGTCGAATATTCAATGGGTAACTTCTTCCGCTTGATGAGATACTCTAAAATTGATCGATTTTGTAGCTGTCAAGTTCTTGCTTCTTTAATTGCTTCAGGTTCCAATATGATTTTTCCTTCTTTGTCAAGTTCTAGAAATATTGTTTGAACTGGGAGCTTCTTACCTATAACCTTCCTTATACATGAAACATGGAAAATTGGGTGCACTCGGGAAGATGTAGGAAGCTCCAATTTGTATGCCATAGTACCAATATTTTGCAACACCTTGTGAGGACCATAATACTTTTGTGATAATTTATTATCCTTCTTAGCTTACTTGAGGGGAATTTGTTTGTATGGTTGTAGCTGTAAAAATACCATGTCACCTACATCAAAATTTCTTTCGTTGTGATGTTGATCTGCCTTTTGTTTAATTCGATTCTGCGCCAAAGGGAGGTTATCCTTTAAGAGTTGGAGAACTTGTTGTTGATGCTCGATGTGACCTTCCACTGCTTGAACCTTCGAATTTTGTCTTAAATATGATGTGATGGATGGTGGGTGATATCCATAAAGTGCCATAAATGGGGTCATTTTTTCTGTAGTATGGAAGGAAGTGTTATACCACCATTCAAATAGAGGTAAAGTTGCAGCGTAGTCTAATTATGCTATGAATTGACTTTGTTGGGGACTGTTTTCCTTATGTTCTCCGGTAGCATGTTGACTCGTTTGTTGGGCCCCTCTGCTGCCATCGTCTCCATTTTCATTCCGTTTTCATTTCTGCTGTCTCCATCGCTTCCCAGTAGAATTTTAAACTCGGGCAATGACGTGAAATTTGAATTCCACTGAGGGAAAAATCCCGTATCCCAATGTCACAGCCCCCATATGCCCGACTTTCTTCTACAAGGATTAGATAGAATAGCAGTCAGCATGGTTGGATTGAGCCAGGCTCATTCAATCCAGAGCCCGTCTTCGTTTTCATTCTGTCTTCGTTTTTCCTATCTACCGTCTTTGTCACCATTGAATCTTGTTCCTTTTTTTCCATTTTATTTGACATCAAGAAAGAACCTTCCTGTGAGGTTTTTGAAGTGCTGAGACATCAGGCATGAACCTCATCTTTGTCTGATATTTCACGCATTTTTCCGGTAATTTAGAATGGCACGATTAGAAAATTTCTCACATCATCTGAGTAGAATGGAATTTTAGATGTGGGTTTAGGGAATTTGCATGCATGTGTAGAAATTATTTAAGAATGTTTCTCTGCATCTAAATTTTACTCAGTATAATAGTTAGGAATATCAAACATAGTTCTCAATATTTGAGCAGGATTTTCGAATCATTTGAGTTCAGCTTCTAAAAAACAATTTCTGCTATCGAAATAATTTTTCCATAGATATTTGTTTTCTTTAAATCAACGATTCATTTTCTTTGCAGTTTAACCAAAAATTTTACATGGAAATGTTTAAGATCTAAGAAAATATCAGCAAAAGTAGAACAACGTTTACGCTTTCCACTGAAGCATTTGATAAAGTTGGATGGTTACTGTACTTTTTTGAACCGCCGTTACTCCTTTCTGTTTTACTGCCTTACATCAATACTTCTCACGCATAGTAAAAAATAATATAAAATGGAAACGTGCAAGACAGGGATAACCAACAACATAGGGCTAATATTATTGAAATTGGAAAGAACCACAAAATATGGACTTCTTTCAGGAAAATAGAGTACTTCTGCCATTTTAGGTCAACGAAACCAAGAAAAATAAAGAATCTAATCGTGCATTAGCTCCATCTTTTCCTTCTCTAAATATTTCACCACTTTAACAGAGGATCTTGATTTATGAAGGCAGATGCTAAGGAGTGTACATATATACTCCGCATATTTTGTTAATTTTCCTACATTTAAAGTTTTTCTTTTGAAAAATCCCAATATATTGTAGGCTCGATTTAAGGAGGCAAAGACTAAATGATTTATGTTTATACTATGCGTATTTTTCTAATTCTCTAAGGAGGATGGTGTACATCTACTTGGCAGTAAAAAAGTTTTAAATTGCTTCACATTTAAAGTTGTTATTTTCAGAAAATTCTAGACTTCTCATAGTACTAACTCTACTTAAAAGGTAAGCGCTCGCCAAAAAGGATGATCATGATTAAGGCAGGCATAGGATTTAAATGATTCAAATAGTTTCTTTTGAGGCAAATGATTATGGTATAACTTTAACAGAAATTTTGGTTGCATTCTTTTAATCAAATTTCTAGGTAGAGATTTTAAGGGTCTCTTATTCAAATCAGGTCTCTGAACCGAGTGTCGCAACATTCATGGAGGCCACAACAGAGCTGTGCTTTGTGTCACGTTGCCCTACGCTGTCAAACTTCAATATGGCGGTGTCGATGGCCACACTTTTTCCATCGATCTTGACAGCCATTACATTGATGAAATTTTGGTTTATATAATGGGGATTTTTTTTAGCAAGGAAGTATAGGAGAGGCATCTATTTTGGGAAATAGCTAAGTATGCGAAGCCAAGAGACCCCTACTCTATCTAGCCATGCCCAATGCCACTCTGTCTTATCCTTGCAAAAGAAAGTCGGGCATCTGGGGGCTGTGATTTTGGGATCCAAGATTTTCCCCTCCGTAGAATAGGGAATTTCATTTTTAAAATTTTTCACGCTAGTGCCTGAGATTGAAATCCTGCTACGAAGCCTGCATTGATGAAGTGGAGAGACCGAGAGACGAGGATGTAGCTACATGGCAACGAAAACGAGAGAAACGAAGACGGAATGAAAATGGAGATGACAACGATAGAGGGGCCTGTCAAACGAGTCAACGTGTTTCCAGATAACATAAGGAAAACGGTCACTGGCAAAGCCAATTCATAGCATAATTAGACTACGCCATAAAAAATAGCGCAGGTTTTTAGATTTGAACAACATCAAAACCATATCTCGACTGTATTCCTAGGCAATTCAGATATTGAAACTCTACTTGGTTAAACATCAAATCAATCTCTGATTTATTCTTTTCTAGAATAGAAAACTATTATTTATTTTTTTAAATAACAAAACTTGATTGATTGGCATATAAAAGAATGAAATTATATAAAAAATTAAGATAAAAATGTTATTGTGATTTAAATGATAAACTTAGTTTATAATTTTTATTAAAAATAAGTTTGGTTTGATTGAGCATCAAAGTCCAGCATCAAAGCAGTGCACCAACCTTTAGCATATTTAAATGATAATTATTTTAATAAAAATTTTAAAAATGCTAATAAATTTGATTTATATTGTTACAAAATAAATAAAGATGGTGGATGGGTGCGCTATTGAACGAAATACACATGGAATGGCTTAATGTGGGTCATATATATATATATCCTCTCACACATAATTGTGGGAAAAAAAAGAATAATATATTGAGGAATGCCACACAGGCACCACATGGAGATGTGTTTCCATCACATGTTCTTGGATTAGCTCCTCATAGAGAGATATATTTCTCTTTTGAGTTTTTTCCTCGAGCAACATCAACATATAATCCATAGTTGAATGAAAATCACAACTTCAATATATGTCAGGTAAAGGCTAAATAAGGCCAAGTGTGTCCCCATGTGGAGCACCAATTTTTTTTGTAAAGGAAAAGGACGGTACACTCAGATTATGCATTTATTAGAGGAAATTAAATAAGGTGACCATCTAGAAATGATATTTGTTTCCTCAACTTGATTACTTATTTGATGAGTTGAGAGGAGCAACCATTTTCTCTAATATTGACATAATGTTAGGCTATCGCCAATTATGGATCAAGGAAGGACATATCTATAAGACTACATTTTGGACAAGTTATATGCATTACGTGTTTGTGGTGGTACCTTTTGGGCTTACAATGCCAACACCACTTTCAAATTTTTAATGAACAATGTGTTGCATCCTTACTAGAAAATTTTTTTATTGTCTTCATCAATGATATATTTTTATATTAAAAAAGTGAAGAACATGATGAAATGTTCCTAGCTCTAGTATTATATTTTCTAAGGGAACATAAGTGTTAAGAAAATCTTGTTAAGTGTGATTTATTCCAATTACAAATACATTATCTGGGACACATTGTCTCAAAAGAGAGGATATTAGTTAGTATAAAAAATATCAGGGCCATAATGGAGTGGCAAACACTGAAAAATGTGAACGAGAATAAATTATTCATGGGATTGGTAAAATACTACATAATGTTTAACAAAAAATTCTTCAAGATAGCTCACCCAATCACTTCCTTGTAGAAGAATTGAATGAAATTTGAGTGGAGAGATGAATGGACAATAAGATTTTAATAGTTAAAACTCACTAATTCACCAACATTAAGAATTTCAGATCCAAACAATTTTTTTGTGGTTTGTACAGATTCCGACAAGGAGGGCTCAGTGGAGTCTTGATCTAGGAAGGATAGGTTTTTTGCTACAAGTCACAAAAGCTAAATTAACATGAGAGAAACTATGTAACTCATCATTTGTAGTTGGCTGCCATCATCCATGAATTGAAAACATGGATTCATTAGCTCTGTAGAATATTTACACTTATGACATATCAAAGGGGACTAAACTATCTATTTGATCAACCTAAGATGAGTGGCTAACTGATTGCCTTCCCACTGAGAATGATGTTCCTCCTCTTCAGAATGAGTGAACTACAACAATGAGTTCAAACATGAGTAATAACAAGAGAATAAATGACCATTCTTTTACCTCCATGGTTCCAAATTTCACATCGGGAATAATGCATTCGCCATTTCCTTCTCATCATGGCGTCAACATGTAAAATGTTCAACAATGGCTGAAAAAAATTTTGACGCATTGTCACGACAAACACACCATGCAAGAAACAACTTGATGACATATCCTCTTACTCCTTCAAAGCAACTAATTTCACATCATGTGCATATTGCCATGTACTCTCACATCTTGGGGTCAAAACTTATCGAAAAAACACAAGTTGAAAAATCATGCCTCCTCAAAAGACTAACTCTCAGGTCAAGCATAAGCATGTATAACAACTTGACTATTCTTTTCTCGAAACAAAATGAATTTCACATTTCATGAAATACTTTTTCAACATCTCCTTTTCAACGTTGGATACAAAATCAACTCTTCCACATCAATATGACATGCATGAAACACACAATCGATCAAAACAAATTGACACTCATTCATGTGCAAATGATCAACACTCTCAAGATGGTAACCTACATGTTAAAAAAAGAAATCAACAATCACAAGTCAATTACTCATACATGTTCAAGAACAATGAAACTATCAAAATTCCACTGTTTGTACACACAATCTCTGATGTATGTATACAATTATTCAACTCTCTCACAAGTACAATCATAAGTACAATAAATCCATTCATATTTACAAGTACTTAAAGCTGAAATGAACAAATTTTTCTACATAAAGTGAGTCAACATACTCCACTTTCAATCACCTTCTTGGCATAACATGCAACATGCATTCCATTGGCAAATAAATCCATCAACATCAAAAGACATGAAAATCCTTAATTGGGTAAGAAATCTAATCGTATCTTACTAAACCATTTCAATGACCCTTCTTTCAGCTACACGTCATCATCATGTGAATCATCTTGACCCACATCAATTATGGAATATTCTTTTCCATTCTTGCCATTCTCTTTCTCCACCTTCTTCAAATGTCATGGATGACTTATGGATACAAAGTCCAACACTTGTCTACAAGATGACCATGGTCATGGAAATGAATGCAAAATAATTGCATCTTCTTCTCCTGCCTCCCTTGCTTTGAAAGGTTCTGTGCATGGCTATCTTCTTCCAACACCTTGAAATATTATGGCTATTCAAACCACAAAGAAAACATTAAACATTTTTCCAAATCTTATGTGAGGATTTTCCATGTTTATCATAATCAAAAGAAACTTCATTAAAAGCATATTTATACCTTGAATATTCACCTTTGTCTCCTTCTTGAGGAGGTGAATTTGATGAGGTAGTGGCTCTCTTCAGACTAACAACAATCTCTTCAATGGTCTTAGAGCTTTCAACATCCTCCTGTATGCCATTCTCATTAGATGCATGCTTATGAGAAACTTCTTGCAATGTGGGTGTAAAACGTTTGCATTCTTGATGAACACAATCTTCCCAATATTGAGGTAATATACATAAAATGAAAATCCTTCTTAGACCACCTTCATGTGCTTCCTTCACTTTAGAGCTTTCTCTGTCATGTTTTCCATAACCAAGACTGAAATACTTAGGCCTTTCCTCAACAATAATTGGCTCAACTATGTCTTTTTCATGTTTTCCTAATCCTTTACCTTCATATCCCATCTTCATCAATAATTTGGACCCCATTCATATAGCGTGTCTTTAAAAAGAACCTACACATTCATTTTGGGAGGAAATTGAAGATAAACTTGAATTACATACCTATTTCTCATACTAATACATTGATAAGGCTTCCTTGGCATCATGGAGCTGATTCTCGATCTCATGAATCTTTTCAAGAAGCTCTTGCTTCTCCTCCTTCATGGAAATCAAATACTCTTGAAGTTTAATTCTCTCCCTCTAATCTTCATAATTCTCTTGCATCCTATCAATCATGATGTAGATTTTCTGCAACATATCTTTATGAAAGAGTTTTTCTAAGGAATATGGATTATAAACATTTCTTAATGAAGCTTCCATCGCACCTACAAAGCATGCAATGCTTCTTTCCAGTGATTTGAGATTTGAATTCTGAATCTTCACCTTCTCCTTCACACATAAACTTTCAAGTTCACTGTGTACAAGTTCATAAGTAAATTCTCCTTGCACTAATTCAACAACAAATAGCTATAGAAGAATTAGTTAACCTTGGCTAAAATAAGCTAAACGTTTTCTTTGATACCAAATTTATTTGAATATGGGAAAACTAGTTATTGTTATGCTAGCTCCCTAATCAATATTAAAAGTGTGTGATTATGATCATCTCAATTTAACCACTCATGAAGGGGTTTATGTGTGTAATTTCATGTGTTTTTTATGATCAAATTATAATTTGATTAACTTTTAAAAACTCATGTACAATATATGAGATACAGAAACATAATGCACAACGATCACATAATACCATGGATTATAATGGAGCTCACTCCTCCTAGGTTACATCTCCATGGACTTCCTTTAACTATCTAGGCCCTCTTGGGATTATGAGTCAAATGTATGAATACAAGAATCTTTGATGCTCCAATGGATTTTTTACCGCTCTATTGGTTTCATAAGACATGAGAACACCAAAAATGATTTTTCAATCTCCGAATTTGGTTACCAGCTGATCTAGGCTTGAGTTCCCATCTTTGTGGCCATGGGATTGTTTAATCTCAAAATTGACAAAATCACCTTCAGATGTGCTCCAACGACTCTGAAAATTGTACCAAAGTGTTCAAAACATCAAATACATGTAAAAATTATTGTTCATTCACTCCATTTGGCCTTCAACTAATGTGGGCATGGCCTTCCTTCGTGGTGGCCCTAAGCTTCAAAATTCCCCAAGTGACAAAAAACACCTGTATATTGGCTCCATTGCCTCTGAAAGCTATTCCAATGGATTTAAATCATGTCAATATGATAGGAATGACTATTACTGAGCTAGAATTGGTCGAAAATTTCTTAAGATAAGCTTTATTAAAGTTTCCCTTAGATTCCGCCTCTAAAGCTAGAAAACTGCTAGATAACTCTGATAAATCTGAAAGTGGCGCTAAATTGGGGAATCCATCAAAATTGTCGCAAAATTTTAACTGATGATTTGTTAATCCTTAAATAAACTTAAGGATGTAATAAGTGTGCGCAAAGCGTGATTAACCTGAGTGCTTGTACTGAGGTCTTATGGCATGATTTTATGAGGAGGAGGGTTGGCCTATGGGGCTGCCCCCCTCCGTTACTCTGCCATCAGAAATCCGTTGTATTTAAATAAAAACTTCGTGGCCAATACTTTCAAGGATCATGGTCGTGGCCTAATGATTAATGAAGGTGGTTGGTATGTGGGAGGTCATGGGGTCGAGCCCTAACCTCACCCCTCCATACATGTTTTTGGTCACAAATTTAACACCCCCGAAACCTTTGGATAGCCAGACACATATGCCATTGGATTAATATTTTTGTTCCATATATATGAATCGAACCTTTGGCATTGCACTAAATCTGCACTACAATAAAAATTTCATACTACGCATTTCAAATTGGAGTTATAGATATTAAGAAAGGTTTACAAACATGGTAAAAATTATTTTGTCCCATATATCCTATTCATGTTGGGATATACAAATTGGAAAATGTTAATAATGTAAAAATAGAAGTTGCATTATTGGAGGAGAATAAATTTATCATATACTCTGTTAAGAAAGAATGATACTTCGAGTATTTTCAAAAACCCCAGTGACTCTTTAATAAGTTTTAAGAAATATGCTAATGAAAAAAGGTATTGTGATGATATTTTCAAAAGAGCCAAATTATATGAATAGGTCTTGACAAGAATTCAATGAATATCTAAGGATTTTGTTTCACACTTATTTATTTTGGAAAGAAGAAGGATAATATCACTAGGTCCGTACTTCCAATTAGCAATAAGATAATAATTTTGGAAACAATTAGTAGTTCACCTTCAGCTTCAATTTGTACATAGGTAGAGCTAGCATAGAAACATTCAACTCCAACTAAAACAAAATTAGTCCCCCACAACCAACCTTGATAGAAATAGCTAAAAAACACACAATTACTAAACACACTCATATATTATACACAAAACGGTGTATGTGTAAACACCCACACACACAGATTTACATTCAGATTACTCTATTAAATAGAGTTTCTGAGATCCAACTTATTCCTAAACTAGAGAGAGAGAGGTTGAGATAATTTCTCAACCATCAAACCAACTTCTCAAATATGGAATGTAAGCATTAACTCCAACATCCCCCCTTAATGATTACATTACATAAAAATAACAAAATAATCAAGCTTATCAGTAGATGCTCCATCAAGTTGCCTCATAACCCTCGGAAAGGTGTAGTTGGCAAGTTGGATTCCCGAGTTCGCTTTCTCAACTCCCGAATAAAGGACCTCCTGAAGTCAATTACTGGACAGCATCCCAATCTGTCGCATAACCTCATTAGGAGACCACTTCCACGTCTACCACTAACGAGGGATCATTCCCTAGATCCGCAACTGCCATACTATATGGACAACCATCCATATTGAGCCTTACTGCCACTTGAACTCTTTAAAAACAATTGATTACATTTTGCAATCGCTGAACTCCTAGTCATTCTATGGACGAGCTCCCATCCACCGAGATACATGGGTGCCAACCGCTGTACTCGCCAGTTATCTAGAAAAGTCGTCTAGATACAGAATGTATCTAGAATTAGTGTTACAAAATGACCATTTTATCTAAGTTTAAAAAAAAAAACTCATCCTCACTTAATATACAAACAATACTACTAAATCACAAAAAATTTCAAGACAACAGATACAACAGATTCAGCCAATATTGTAGCATAATTTATATAATGCGTTTCCCGCCGCTGTCTTCTTCCAATCCACAGAATCTCTTCCATGTCTAATCACCTCAGCGTCCTTTTTACTTTCTTTGCTTTTCAGAAGTTCAGCTATAATAATTAAACACATAATCTCTTCCATGTCCAATCACCTCAGCGTCCTTTTTACTTTCTTCGCTTTTCAGAAGTTCAGCTGTAATAATTAAACCGAATCGAACGTGAGATGTTTTGAATCCGACCCCTTTGAGAACCAGTTCCACCATTTGAAAAATATCTTTGACTACGTACAATTGTTGAAGCCTTTCCTTCTGCTTCACATACTTATAAACTTTGGAATCTTTAGCCTTCACTAATACTTCAATTAATTCCATGTACTCGCATGAAGGGCGATGCAAGGGAAATTCGCCCATTTCTTAATACTGCAGATCAAGAAAAAACCAATGGGATGTATAATGTAGATGCAGAGATGCGTGAGAGAAAGAATCACACGAAAGATCAAGAAACACATTCGTCAACCGTCTACCCAAGCGCTTTCATCCCCCGCCTTCAGCGCCCAGTCCTTTCGGGAATTCGCACTCAGTCAGCTTGGTTCTGCTATGTACTCATGACGTGTCTTCCCACCCGTGATGATGGTTCAGATCACTCAACAAAGCACTGTGCGGGTTTAGGAATTTTCTCACAACACAACACACAAGCCTCTGATCTTGTGCTCTGATACCATGATAAAAATAGCTAAAAAATCAGACAATTACATAAACATAATTATATTATTCACAAATGGTGTATGTGCACACACAATCACACACACGGATTACAGTCAAATTACTTTATTAAATAGAGTTTCTGAGATCCAACTTATTCCTAAATTAGACAGAGAGAGATTGAGAGAATTTCTCAACCATCAAACCAACTTCTCAAATATGGAATGTAAGCATTAACTCCAACAAACCTTACCCTATTCAGAAATGGAATTAGGATGTTTCAACAAAAGGAGTCAAAATAGTTCAAACACCAACCTAGTCAATGTTAATGGAATAAATTCTTGTTGAAAATAATGTAATGGAGAAAACAACATTATATGATCGGAAACACATTGAAGAATCAAGACTACACAGAATGGGCTTTGCATGAGAAATACCATTTGGAAAATATAAAGGTTGTCCAACCACACAACAAGACAAAAAATGAAAAAAATTCATTAGAATGACCTTAATCAAAATAATCTAAATTTAAGGAAAGTCGTGAATTCAATTAGATCTCAATCTACAAATTATCACTCCTTAAGAGATGTCATATTGAGAATAATAGAGAATAAAAATTTATTGTTATTAAAGATATTATTTATAAAACCCCTATTTCTTCTCTTCGTACCATTTCATCCCCAAATGCAATTCATGTAGATTTTTATAGGTCACTAAACTTCAAACAATTGCATTGATATTATAATTTCCAAAGAATAGGCCCCAAAGGCTAATCAACAACTCAAGTTAGATAAAGTTTATTACTGTTTATTAGAATCACTTTATTTTCTTTATAAATTTATCACTATTATTTGTGAATGAGACGATTATTGCATTATTGTTAATTAATAATGTTTTTTATATTTTTTTTAGTAATTTATCCAGTAAATAACTAGTACAACCACATTAAAAATATTATGCTTTACCAAGGCACACATTTATCTCATTAACAATTTATAAAAAGGTTATGGGTCAACTTTAAGTTGATAAAAAAAATATTTTCACATCTTATTGTAAAATTAACCATTTTGCTAAATAAAATTTTCTTATATATTAATTTCTCAATCTAATTAGAATATGAACTTATTAGAATTGGAATAACCCAAAAATCCTAGGAAATTGGTGAGTGGGAGCTATTGGGCATGAATCTAATTTAACTTATAAAAAAAGGGAATTACACATAATGGATCATTTTGCAAAAGAAAATTTTGCTATATATTAATTGCCCCATCTAATTAGAATATGAACATATTAGAATTGGAAAATGTCAAATCTCTATGAAATTGGTTGGAAAGGAGCCACTTTGCAGAAATATAAATTTTTAAATTGATTAAAAGTCAATGAAACCTAACAAACTGTATCACACACTATACTCATCGATAAGCATTGGGACTGATAATATGTTGAAAATTTTCCCTTGAGAATAAATATAAGCCATCAATTTAAAAAAAAAAAAACTCTCTCACACACTATAACCCTTCATAAGCATTCCTACTCAGCATATTTTGAGCATATTCCCTTGAGAATCAATCTAAGCCACCAATTAAAAAAATAAAAAAAATCTACATAGCTTCATCCACCTTAAGTTGAAAGTGGAAATAAGAAGCCTTCCACAAATATGCACACAAATGTTGTATGAATGTTATTATTTTCATTTTATTCACTTAACTATTTATTTCAATGATAAATGATATACAATTGCTTTCCATAAAGGCTTTTAAATAGATGAAATATTTTTCAAGTCACTCCTCAGATTGGGATTGATTAGTTTATTTCATAATTATTTAATTATATTTATTTTTGTAATTAGAATAGTGCTAGTTTAGATTTTAGATAACTATTATAAGTAGGCAATCAAGGAGTAAAATAAGTTTGTGGAAATTCGGTCCATATATGAGTGAAATTTCCATCGCAATGAAAATAAGTCCGATTTAGAACCTTGATTTCTTCATTGGACAACATCTAAGCATGAAAAACTCCCTAATCCCATTTCCAAATTGACACTATATGGAGAAACTATCACACACTCTTAGTAAATTTATCTACCATGATTCCAAAAGAGCCATATAGTGTCATCCCAATAAAATTATTTCTATTCTAATTAAATAGAAAAAGTGATTTAAAACATTTTTTAAATATATTCAAGTCAAAAATTAAAATCACCATTACAAAAATCTATACATTAGCATGTCCAAAACATGATTTCAATTTCAAAGAACTTTGCATCAAATTAATTGTTTGATATTAATAGTGAGACCTTCTCCATTAAAATTTGAGTCTCAAGCTCTCATTGTAACCCAACCCTTTCAATAAAAGAGTAAAGTATCATACTCTACAAACATAAAACAATATTTTCTATAATTGCTCAGTACAATCTCTCTAACAAAATAGAAGGAATAGAAATAAAAAATGGAGAAGGTTATGGGATATATATTTCCCTCTCCCACTAAGTTAGGTCGGTTTATTAGTTAAGTAGAGAAAATTTCATTGAAACTTTTATCTGAAATGAGTTGGAGATGTGTCGTCAAACGATTTGTTCAATCTCGACTCAAAATCTCTCCTTAGTTTTTATCCAAAACATGTCCAATCTCAATTAATTATGGGGAAAAAGGGTTGCAACCACCTAAAATTATTAGAAATCCTCACTCGTATATTATCATTTCTTCAACACCCTAGACTGATGGAAGTCAACGTTATCCAAATTGTTAATTTGGGTTAAGGGGGAAGCACCCGCAAAGAAAATGGCTGAATTTTTCGGATTACGCACCACATGTCACCTTCTATTAGAAACTTGTGCTCCTCTGTCCCTTGTCACATGAACAAGAATAAATAAACCCCCTTCTCATATTTTATTCATTCACGATTTGATTTCGTTGAATGTTTTTATCACTTCAGTATGACAGAAACAAGATGTATTGATGTACTTCTTCTGGAAAGGCTAAATAAGGCCAAGTGTGTTCTGATGTGCAGCACAAATTTTGTTTGTGAAGAAAAAGGATGGTACCATCAGATTATGCATTTATTAGAGGAAATTAAATAAGGTGACCATCAAGAAATGATATTTGTTTCCACAACTTGATTACTTGTTTGATCAGTTGAGAGGAGAAACCATTTTCTCTAATATTGACTTAATGTCAAGCTATCACTAATTATTCATCAGAGAAGGAAATATCCATAAGACTACATTATGGACAAGGTACATGCATTACGTGTTTTTGGTGGTACACTTTGGGCTTACAATGGTGATGCCACATTCAAATTTTTAATGAAAAATGTGTTGCATCCTTACTGGAAAAATTTGTGATTGTCTTCATTAATGATATATTGGTATATTCAAAAATTGAAGAAGATGATGAAGTGTTCCTAGTTGTAGTGTTATATTTTCTAAGGGAAGATAAGCGTTAATAAAATCTTGTTAAGTGTGATTTATTCCAATTATGAATACATTATCTAGAACACGTTGTCTCCAAAGAGGGGTTATTAATTAATCTAAAAAATATCAAGGACATAATGGAGTGGCCAACACCGAAAAATGTGAATGAGAATAAATCATTCATGGGATTGGTAAAATACTACAAAAGGTTTATCAAAAACTTCTTCAAGATAGCTCACTCAATCACTTCCTTGTAAAAGGATGGAAAGAAATTTGAGTGGACAAATGAATGTACAATAATATTTTAATAGTTAAAACTCACTTATGCACCAACATTAGGAATTTCAGATCCAAACAATTTTTTTATGGTTTGTACAGATTCCAACAAGGAGGGCTTAGTGGAGTCTTGATCTAGGAAGGATAGTTTGTTTGATACAAGTCACAAAAGCTAAATTAACATTAGAGAAACTATGTAACTCATGATTTGTAGTTAGCTACCATCATCCATGAATTGAAAATGTGGAGGCATTAACTTTGTAGAATATTTACACTTATGACATTTCAAGGGGGAGTAAACTATCTATTTGATCAACCTAAGATGAGTGCCTAACTAATTGCCTTGCCTCTGAGAATGATGTTCCTCCTTTTCATAATGAGTGAACTACAAAAATGAGTTCAACATCAGTAATAACAAGAACATAAATGGCCATTCTTTTACCTCGATGATTCCAAATTCCACATATGGAAGAATACATTCACCATCTCCTTTTTTTGGCGTCAATGCATAAAATGGTCTACAATTGCTGCAAATTTTTTTGAAATATTGTCACAATAAACACACCATGAAAGGAACAACTTGATGACATATCCTCTTGCTCCTTAAAAGCAACTAATTTCACATCATGTGAAAATCGCCATGTAATCTCACATCATGGTGTCAAAACTTATCGACCAAACACAAGTCGACAAAACATGCCTCTTAAAAAGACTAACTCTCAGGTCAAGCATAAGCATGTATAACAACTTGACTATTATTTTCCCAAAACAAATGAATTTCACATTTATATTGAGATTCAACAAGATGATGATCCTAGTGAAAAATAAGCACCTTCGCTAGGTGGGGCCCATAGGCTATTTTTAGGTGTATTTCTACTTTTAGAATGGTGAGAAAAATGTATTTATAGCGGGAGTCTATTTATAGATGGTTGATCAAATTCTATTTATAGACGAGTTTCCATTTTTAGATTCATGGGTGAAATATATTTATAGATTTCATGTCTAAAAATAGAGTGCATGTTGATTATTATTAGCCCTTAATGATAATCAAACAATAAATAATAACTTATTCTCTTGAAGCACTTGATTTTAGTTAACTGATGTGGAAAACTAGCTGATTGAAGGAATTACGCATTCCAAGGTTGGTTGGTGGGACATGCCCAGTGGACTTCATTGTAATTGAGTGTGAAAAAGTTGTAATAGAGTTGGAAGAGTAGTTATGTGAGTTGTTATTTAGTTTAACTAAGTTGTGTTATTTATAACTCATGATACACTAGTGAGAGATCAGTGAATTAATTATTTAATTAATTCACAAGAAGTTTCTCACATGAAACTGAAGAAATACTATTGTTAACTACTTGCATGTCAGATCCAGTGGAGACGCAGTGGAGAGATAGATGAAAGGGTCTGCTTGACTATCAATTGTGACTATAGTGGTGCATTCAATGCGACTACACACACATTAGAGATGCCAATGAGGATCACGCTATCAAGGAAATGCAAGATCAAATTCATTTAGGGATCTTCTTTAGCAGGGATTGCGCAATGGAGGCAGGGTGTGAAGAGGCAGTAAATTGGTGCATGTGTGAACCAATTTTTGTATGAGCAGAGCTTTGTATGATATTGTTTCATGATCCATGATATACATAATATATGATAGTTGGGGTTTTTAGCTTTATGCTTACATGGTAAACACATCTTGTTATGTGTGATTGATTTTTCTTTATGTTTTTGCAATTGGCGATTTAATTTCCACAAAGAATTAAGTAGAAGGATTATGTATTTAACAGTGGATATAATTGTTAGGTCCCGAGAGTCTGGTAATACATCATAGTATTGTTTAAATTTATACATGGTATCGGAGAAAAGAAGATTGCAATATTGAAGCAATGATGAGTTTTTGTTGGTGGAACAATTCGAATTTGCTGCAAGAATTTCTTGGTGCCACAATTGAGTAAACATTGAAATGGATTTCAATGTTTTGCGGTTGGAGTATGCACTCGAGAGAAACTCGAAGTACATTTCACGGAAGGATAGGATGGAGGCAGTGCTTAAATACAATGGCTTGAAGTAATTCATCGAAAATGATGTTCCTAAGCCCACCTCGATGGATGCTGCATTACTTGATGCTTGGAAAAAGAAGGTAGTGAAGACGAGAAGGATTTTGGTGGAAGATCTGGCGTACCACATTGTCTCAAGCCTTCATGGGAAAGCCACTCCATTTGCAACGTGGAAGGCTTTGAAAAATATTTTCCAAAGCAGCAACGACCATAGGATGTTGGCGTTGAGGGATAAACTCAGAAAAATTAAAATGGAGAAGGGAAACAATATTCTAAAGTATCTCACGAAGTTTCTCCAATGTTAGGATGAACTGGGGAGTGTGGGAATCACGGTTTCTTATTATGATTTGGCGAGCTTGGATCTCTTGGGTCTTCCTAAGAGTTGGCACAGTTATGAAGACTCTGTCAGCAGACGGGAGAAATTGCCGGATTGGGAACGACTTTGGTCGGATCTAGTGCCGGAGGAGATAAGGTGGAAAATTAGGGATGGCTCTTCATCAGAGCATGATGATGAATAGGATTATGATTTTCCTACCAAAGCAAGGAAAGGGAAGGGGAAGAAATTCAACTCAAAATCTGAGGCTAAAGGAAAGAAGTTGGATTTGTCCAAGGTGAAGTGTTTCACTGTCACGAACATGGGCATCTCACCAATAACTGCCCATAGAAAAAGAAGAAAAAGAAGGTTGCTTGAGATGTAGCTGGTGAGGCCCTTGCCTCGCAATTTCAACTTGATTTCTCTTTGATCTTATTCCTGGTTTCAAGAGCAATGGGATCAGTGTGGTATCTTTATAGTGTTTCTTTCTTCCACATGACGAAAGGTACGGAGCTTTCCAACAACTTGGAGGAGAAAAATCTCCATATGAATATAGAGATGGGCGACGATGGAAGATACAGTGTGACTGGAATTTGTACCATTACCTTTGATAGGGAGTCAGGTAAATCATTTCTGTTGAAATATGTTATGTAGGTTTCAAGTCTAAAAAAGAACTTGGTCTCAGTCGCAATGTTGGAGGACAGAGGTTATGACATTGTTTTCAGCGATGGAAAAGCTTTACTGCAACATAAAAGAATGGATCAAAAAAGAAGATAGGGATTCAAGTCAAGAATATCTACAAGTTAGAGGTAGATGGATGTGCTACAATGGTGGGAGAAGCAGAAGAAGTGGTGAGCCGGGATGAGGACGACTTATGGCATAGGCGATTGGGTCATCTTCACCATAGTGCCCTGAAAATTTTGTAGCTGATTTCGACTTGAATTACCAAGAGTACACTTGCACAGTTAGATCAGTGCAAGGGATATACTATGGGAAATTTTGTGAAGACAATCTTTCATGAAAAGGAGAACCATGCTTTGGCAATCCTGGAGAGAGTTCACATAGACGTGTGTGGACCATTCTTGGTTTCTTCAATAGAAAAACACAGGTATTGTGTCATTTTTGTTGATGACTATTCTCTTAGATGCTAGATATTTTTCATGTAGAGGAAGGATCAAACATTCTCAAAGTTCTATGAGTTTAAAGCATTGGTGGAGAAAGAGTCGGGGAAGAAAGTGAAGGCTCTAGGAAAGGATAATGGTGGTGAATATATCTCAAACAAATTCAAATACTTTTGTAGCAAAGAAGGAATTTGGAGAGGACTCATAGCTCCTCATAACCCACTGCAGAATGGGGTGGTTGAGAGGAAGATCAGAACGATCATGGGTGTTGCATGAGCTATGCTGCATGATCAGGGCATACCAATGCACTTGTGGGTGGAAGCATGCAACATTGCATTTTATGTGCAAAACGATTGTCCTCATAGAGAACTTGGCATGAGTATACTTGAAGAAGCTTTTACTGGTAAGAAACTGAATGTTTCTCACTTTAAGCTTTTTGGCTCATCTGTTTATGTGCATGTGACTAAGAACGCCAAGAAGAAGCTGGAGCCAATTGCTAAAGTTGTCATATTTGTGGGGTACACGGAAACACCCCATAATTATTGTGTGTATTTTCCAAATAGTCGAATGACTGTGGTGCAACAGGATATAAAATTCAATGAGGAGAAAGCCATTAAGTTGTTGCTTGAGAGGGAGCTATACTTGCATACAGAGGAGGAACTTTTGGTTCCCAAATATGAGCCTCTGGATGTGGATCAGCCATGGGAGGAAGTTCGTGGAGTGGAGGAGTCCACTCATGTAGAGCCAAACATGAGAATAGGCAGAAGGTGTACCATAGTAGTTGAGAGGTTGAAGCTTGATGCGGCACAAAATGTAGGAGTCCCTACTTCACAGCGCATACAGAGACAATCACCTGACCGATTCACTGGATACATGGCTCTCATGAGAAAATTTATCATGATAGAGCCATCTTCCTTTCAGGAAGCAGTGCAGGAGCCCACATGAGTAGATGCAATGGTGGAGGAGTATGACTCCATTGTCAGAAACAGTGCTTGGGAAATTGTTCCAAGGATGGTTGATAAATTATTGGTAGGTTCAAGATGGATCTATAGGTAAAGTAAGATATTAATGGGAGTGTTGAGAAGTATAAGGAAATATTTGTTGCACGAGACTTCTGACAGATCGAGGGGATTGATTATGAAGAAACCTTTGCACCTGTTGCATGGTATTCTTCCATAAGGACCATCCTTGCTCTCTCAATTTACATGGGTTGGCACATTCATCAGATGGATGTGAAGACTGCGTTCCTTAACGGGATCATTGAGGAAGAAGTTTACATTGAGAAGCCTGAAGGATTTGAGATCTTCAGCAGCGAGTCACATGTATGTAGACTCAAAAGAGCATTGTATGGGTTGAAGCAAGCACCCCATGCTTGGTACATTTGGACTGACAGCTCTTTCACTGGACTTGGCTTCACCAAGAGTAAGACAGGTGCAACCCTATACCATATTGTGGTGGAGGGTAAGATTTTAATCATTTTTATTTATGTTGATGATTTAATACTACCTGGTGATGAGTAGCTGATACACTCATGCAAGGAAGACCTTGCAGAGGAGTTTGAGATGAAAGATATGGGTCTCCTTCACTATTTCCTTGGATTGGAAATATGGAAGCGAGATGGTGAACTGTTTGTGTCTCAAGGGAAGTATGCAAGGGAGATACTCGGTAAGTTTCACATGGAGGGCTGCAAACCCATGGATACTCCTCTTCTAGGAAATTGGAGGAAAGAGGATGCTACAACGGCAGAGGTAGTGGATGGTACTCTCTATCCATAGTTGGTGGGTTTTCTCATGTATTTAATTAATACAAGACCGAACATATGCTATGCGGTGAACCAGCTTAGCCAAGCGATGGTTAAGCCTACCAAGCTCTTTTGGAAAGCGGGCAAGCATGTCCTGAGATATCTTAGGGGCACATCTAAGTATGAAATATGGTACAAAAAAAATGGATGAGGTGCATTTGCATGCCTTCACAGATGAATATTGGGCAGGCATCCCAACAGACAGAAGGAGCACATCAGGAGGGGTTTTTACTATTGGACATACAATTTTTTCTTGGTACAACAGGAAACAAAGATCCGTGGCACTCAGTTTAGCGGAAGAAAAATGTGGTGGCAAGTCATGCTGCATGTGAGGCTATATGGATGAGGAAGATACTGGTAGGTTTGTTTGGTTCTCATTTACATCCTACAATGATTCATTGTGATAATTAGAGTTGCATTAAACTCTCGATTAATCATGTGTTTCATGATAGATCTAAGCATATAGATATCTGGTATCATCATATCAGGGATTGTGTGCAGTGGAGAATCATGTTGCTTTAGTACATTCCTACGGAATATCGGGATGTAGATATTCTGACGAAGGCGTTCACCAGGAGAAAATCAGAATACCATAGAGGTAGGATCAGGGTGAAGTATAATACCTTTCTTGTTGAGAGGGAGTGTTGAGATTCAACAAGATGATTATCTTAGTGAAAATTAAGCACCTTCACTAGGTAGGGCTCGCGAGCTATTTTTGGGTGTATATCTATTTTTTAGAATGGTGAAAAAATCTATTTATAGTGGGAGTCTATTTATAGATGGTTGATCAAATTCTGTTTATAGATGAGTTTCTATTTTTAGATGCATGCGTGAAATATATTTATAGATCGCATGTCTAAAAATAGAATCCATGTCAACTATTATTAGCCCTATAACCAGACAATAAATAATAACTTATTCCCTTGAAGAACTTTATTTCAGTTAACTGATGTGGAAAACAAGTTGATTGAAGGAATTACAGATTCCAAGGTTGGTTGGTGGGACATGCATAGTGGTCTTCATTGTAACTGAGTGTGACAATGTTGTAACAGAGTTGGAAGAGTAGTTATGTGAGTTGTTAATTAGTTTAACTCAGTTAAGTGAGTTACACTCAGTTATGCTAGTTTTAACTCATGATACACTAGTGAGAGATTAGTGAATTAATTATTTAATTAATTCACAAGCAGTCGCTCATATGCAACTGAAGAAATACTACTGTTAACTACTTACATGTCAGATCCAGTGGAGACCCAGTGGAGAGATAGGTGAAAGGGTCTAGTTGACTATCAGTTGTGACTATAGTGGTGCATTCAATGTGACTACACACACATTGGACATTCCAAAGAGGATTGCGTAGTCAAAGCAAGGCAAGATCAAATTCATTCAGGGATCTTCTTCGGCAAGGATTGCGCAGTGGAGGTAGGCTATTAGGAGGCAGTAAATTGGTGCATGTGTGAACCAATTTTTTTATGACAGTGTGAGATGATTGTATATTGTACCGAGAGCTCTATGAGCAGAAATTTGTATGAGATTTTTGCATGATCCATGATATACATAATATATGATAGTTGGGGTTTTTAGCGTCATGCTTTCCCGGTAAAAACATTTTCAATATGCAATTGATTTTTATTCATGTGTTTGCAATTGGCGATTTAATTTCCACAAAGAATTAATTAGAAGGATTTTTTATTTAACTTTGGATTTAATTGTTAGATCGGGAGAGTCTGGTAATATATCACAATATTCTTTAAATTTCTACAATTTCATGAAACGATTTGTCAACATCTCCTTTTCAACTTTGGATACAAAATAAACTCTTCCAAGTCAATATGGCATGCATGCAACACACAATTGATCAACACAAGTCAACACTCATGCATGTGAAAATGATCAACACTCTCAAGATGATAACATACATGTTAGAAATAGAAATCGACCATCACAAGTCAATTGCTCATGCATGTTCAAGCACAATGGAACTATCAAAATTCCACTATTTATAAACACAAACTCTCATTCATGTATACAATTCTTCAACTCTCTCACAGTTACAATCATAAGTACAAGAAATCCATTGACATGTACAAGTACTTAAAGTTGAAATGAACCAATTTTGTTGCATGAAGTGAGTCAACATACTCCACTTTCAATCACCTTCTTGGCGTAACATGAAACATGCATTCCATTTGAAAATAAATGCATCAACATCAAAACGCATGCAAAGTCTTAATGGATAATAAATCTAACCATCTCTTACCAAACCATTTAAATGGTCCTTCTCTTAGCTGCACATCATCATCATGTGAATCATCTTGACCCACATCAATTATGGAATATTCTTTTCCATTCTTTCCATTATCTTTCTCAACCTTCTTCAAATGTCGTGGATGACTTGTTAGATACAAATTCCAACACTTGTCTACAATATGACCTTGCTTATGGCAATGAGTTCAAAACAATTTAATCTTCTTTTCCTACCACAAAAGGAACATGAAATGTTTCTCCAAATCTTATGTGAGGATTTTTCATGTTTATCTTAGTCAAAAGCAACTTGGTTTAAAGCATATTTGTACATTGAACATTCACCTTTGTCTCCTTCTTGAGGAGGTTAATTTGATGAGGTAGTGGCTCTCTTTGGAATACCAAAAATTTCTTCAATGGTCTTAGAGCTTTCAACATTCTCTTGTTTTCCTTTCTCATTAGATGCATGCTTATGAGAACCTTCTTGGAAAGTGGGTGTAAAACTTTTGCATTCCTCATGAACACAATCTTTACAAGCTTTAGGTAATGAAAATGAAATGAAAATCCTTCTTGGAACACCCTCATGTGCCTCCTTGGCTTTAGAGCTTTCTCTGTCATGTTTTCTAGAACCAAGACCGAAATACTTAGGCCTTTCCTCAACAATAATTGGCTCAAGTATGCCTTGTGCATGTTTTCCTAATATTTTACCTTCATAACCCATATTCATCAATAATTTGGACCCCATTCCTCTAGTGTGTCTTTAAAAACTACCTACACATTCATTTTGTGAGGAAATTGAAGATAAACTTGAATTGCATACCTCTTTTTCATGCTCATACATGGCTAAGGCTTCCTTGGCATCATGGAGCTGATTCTCCATTTCATGCATATTTTCAATAATTTCTTGCTTCTCCTCCTTCATGGAAATCAACTGCTCTTGAAGTTCAAATCTCTCCCTCTTATCTTCATACTTCTCTTGCATCCTATCAATCATGATGTAGATTTTCTGCAACATATCTTTATTAAAGAGTTTTTCGAATGAAGATTGGTTAGAAACATTGGTTAATGAAGCTTCCATCACACCTGAAATGCATACAATGCTTCCTTATTGTGATTTGAAATTTTAATTCTCAATCTTGACCTTATCCTTCATGCATAAACTTGCAAGTTCACTATGTACAAATTCACGGTTACATTCTCCTTGCACAAATTCAAAAACCAATAGCTATAGAAGAATTAGCTAACATTGGCTAAATTGAGCTAAACTTTTGATCTTATACGAACTTGATCTGAATATGGGAAATCTAGTTATTGTTATGCTAGCTCCCTCATCAGTATTAAAAATGTGTGGTTATGATCCTCTCAATTTAACCACTTGTGAAGGGGTTTATGTGTACAGTTTCATGTGTTTTTGATGATAAAATTATGAGTTAATTAACTTTTAAAAACTCATGTAAAACATATGAAATACAGAAACATAATGCACAAAAATCACATAATACCATAGATGATAATGGAGTTCACCCCTCTTGGGCTACATCTCCATGGACTTCCTTTAACTAGCTAGGCCCTCTTGGGATTATGAGTGAAATGTATGATTACAAGAATCTCTTATGCTCCAATGGATTTTTTTACTACTCCATTGGCTTCATAAGACACGAAACACAAAAAACGACTATTCAATCTCTGAATTTGGTTACTAGCTGATCTAGGCTTGACCTCCCATCTTGGTGGCCATGGGCTTGTTTAATCACCAAATTGATAAAATCACCTTCAGATGTGCTCCAACGCCTCTTGAAATTTTACCAATGTGTTCATAACATCAAATACATCTAACAATTATTTTTCATTCACTACATTTTTCATTCAGCTGCTCTGGGCATGGCCTTCTTTCATGGTGGCCCTAGGCTTCAAAATTTTTCAAGTGGCAAAAAAAACCTATAGATTGGCTCCATGGCCTCTGAAAGTTGTTCCAATGGATTTATATTATGTCAATATGCTAGGAATGACTATTCCTGAGCCAAAATTGGTCGAAAATTTCTTAAGATAAGCTTCATTAAATTTTCCCCTAGATTCTGCCTCTAAAGCTGGAAAACTGCTAGATAACTCCGACAAATTTGGAAGTGGCACTAAATTGGGAAATACGTCAAAACTGCCACCAACTATTATCTAATGATTAATTAATCATTAAATATGCTTAAGGAGGTAATAAGTGTGCACTAAGAGCGATTAACCTGGGCGCTTGTACTCAGGTCTTATGGCACGATTTTATGAGGAGGACGGCTGGCCTGTGGGGGTGCCCCCCTCCATTCCTCCGCCATCAGAAATCAGTTGTATTTAAATAAAATTTCGCGGCCAATCCTTTCAAGGATCATGGCCGTGGCCTAACGGTAAGCGAAAGTGGTTGGTATGTGGGAGGTCGTGGGGTCGAGCCCCGACCTCACCCCTCCATACATGTCTTTGGTCAGTCACAAATATAACACACCCAAAACCTTTGGATAGCTAAACACATAAGCCATCGGATTAATATTTTCATTCCACATATATGAATCGAACCTTTGGCATTGCACTAAATATGCACTGCCATAAAACTTTAGTACTATGCATTTCAAATTGGAGTTACAAATATTAAAAAGGGTTTACAGACATGATAAAAAATCTTTTGTCCCATATATCCTATTCATATTGGGATATACACCTTGAAAAATATTAATAATGTAAAAATAGAAGTTGCATGATTGGAAGATAATAATTTTATCATATATTCTGTTAAGAAAGAATGATACTTCGAGTATTGTCAAAAAACCTTGTGACTTTTTAACAAGTTTTAAGAAATATGCTAATGAAAAATCTATTCTAATGATATTCAAAAGAGCCAGATTATATGAATAGGTCTTGACAATAATTCAACGGATATCAATGGAGTTGGTTGCATACTTTTGGAAGACCAATTAGACTAGATTACCTACATGGAAGGCAACAACATCTACTTGAGCTCTGATTAGGTTAACACCTTCCCAGGTGATCTAAAGAAAGAGGTCACAGGAATTCTATACTAGGGGGTGGCGGACATCTTGCAATGGGATGCCAACGACGCTGCACCCAAGTGGTGGCACGGAGCCATTCCAGGTTATTCCCGCCTCATTGCCGGCTTTCCCTACTCTAAATTTTCTAAGCTCGATAGCGACAATACTTGGGAACATGTCGTAAATATCACTGCCAGGTTTATCGAGTATTTGGACACCGTTATCCCTGGTTTTGTTGCCAAGCTGAATGCGAAAATAAGAACTTCATGGGATCTTGGATACTTCAATGACATCACTTGTAAATCCGTGGAATAGCTTTGGGGTGATTACAAGGCTAAGTATGGAAATATACCTTGAGTAAATTGAGTGAATTGTTGCATCGCATAAGTCTGGTTAAATTTCATTGCAATGTCAATAAATTGGAGAATATGTTATATTTCTCAGTTATGTTTGAGATTGAAACTCTACTTGGTCAAACATCAAATCAATCTCTGATTTATTATTAATAACACTGGATTGATTAGTTCACCTTCATGTTTTATTAATTTTTTAATTAAACTATTATCATGAATTATAATATTTTTAATTAAATAAGTCTCGTGAATTATATATGAGAATGAAATTATATGTAAAATGGAGATGAAAATGTTTTTGTAATTTAAATAATAAATTTAGTTTATAATTTTGATTAAAAATTATGTTTGGTTTGATTTTTTTTTAATAAATTGTTTTAATTTTATAAGGTTTCACATGAAATAACAATTAGGGGATTGCACCAATCTTTAACATGATTGAATTTTTTCTTACCATCCACAGTAATTTAACAATACACTCCACCATCTATTCTACTAGTGAGCTATTTGAATATATATTTAAATAATATTTTAAAAATTACCCAAATAACAAATTCTAATAATATTTTATATCAACTAATATATAAACAAATATATATATATATAATTAAAAAAATTATATAAATTATATTAATAAATTTGTAAATCATATGTTTATTAATTAAAACAAAAGAAATGTAATTACATAAAGTTTATTTCTATTTGAGAATGACTTAAAATAAAATATTCCATCATACCAATAATAAAACAAATAAGGGTTAATGTCACGAATAAGAATCACACACACACACACACACACACACACATATATATCAAGTGTTATTGTTTTTCTTAATCTCTCTTCATCAAGTTCAAAATTATGCTATAGAAAAAATTGTATAAAAAATTACGCTAAATTAAGAGTAGTTAATAGGAAAATTGAATCTTATGTTTTTAGTTTGGGAGGAATTAATATATTGAAATGTGATGTAAATAAAGCATATATTTGTATAAATTTCTGTGGGTTGTAACTACTAGTACATCTACATATTTACACTTAGTCCTATATAAGTAGCGAGGAAGACATGAATAATGGTCAGAAGTAACATTTGGTAAATATATTTATCTACATCTTATTCCTATTCCATTTTTATGCAAAGATGAGAGGTAACTGATAGTAAATATGTTATTTTCTTAAAAAACCCACCACACAAATATTTAAAAATAATGCATGAATATTGCAACCATATCCATAAATTATAGCATAAAATGTGTGAAGCAGTGATCCATATGATATTAACTTATCAAAATGCTACAATAAAACTTTCAAAATGTATTTCTTTCATATATTTGAAAAAAAAAAAAAAACTCTTAATATTAATTTTAAAAAACTTCCCCAAAATAATACTAGGGTATGCTTTCAACATTAATATACATAGTTAAATAAAAATAATGAACACTTTATTATTTAGAAATGGGTAGAATGATTAAATAATAGTGGATATTAAAATAAATTTCATTTAGAAAGCTCCTGCTTATATTTCACATCTCCCCATAATAATGATAGCCAAGATGTTGTGTAGACTATTTGGATACATGAACACCTCTCATATTAAGGAAGAATTTGTACTTTCATATGAAAAATACTAGATGGATAGAGGCACTATCTTTAATATGTTTGCTATTTTATCAGTTAATATTAGAAAACAATTTGATTTTTTTTCTAAAATAGAGTGAAGGGATATCCAAATATTTTATTTATTGGGATATATCATGGTTTCCATTTATTTTCATACCCATTTTCCTTTAATCAATTATTAATGAAAACTTAGAGATGAACCTACTCATATTTATCATCCTAATATTTGGGATGAAAATGCAAAAAACCCCTATTATGAAGTTTATCATAATGTTATAATTTCTTTGTATAATTTTTTCTTTTAACTCACCTCTAAAATTTACCATTGAGGAAATGCAAGAAAATGATGAGATTGGATATTGGTATGTTAATAAAACATTCTCTTATATTATAATTTATGGTGTTCAAGAATCACCTCATGTCATATGAAGATATACGCTTAACATGTTGGTTCCTAGGGAGAGAGAATTTCAAATTGCAGTGACAAAGATTAAAAAAGCTTTACAAGCATGATAAAAAAATATTTTGTAATTTATATCCTATTCATGTTTGGATATACACATTGAAAAATGTTAATAATGTAAAAGTATAAGTTGCATGATTGGAAGAGAGTATTTTTATCATATACTCTCTCGAGAAAGAATGATATTTCGAGTATTGTCAAAATTTTTTTTGACTCTATAACAAGTTTTAAGGAATTTATGCTAATGAAAAAATGTATTTTGATGATAATTTTAAAAGAGCCAAACTATATGAATAGGTCTTGACTCGAGTTCAATGGATCTCTAAGGTTTTGGTTGCATAATTCTTTATTTTTAAAAGAAGAATGAGAATATCACTACGTACATACTCTCAATTAGACAATAAGACGCTAGTAGAAAATGATGAAATTAATGACTAGGTGACTAAAAAAGTTAGTCACCGCAATTATTTCAAGTGAAATACTACTAAATTTGAAAAATTTTAAGTGACCGAACTAAAAATGACTAACTTAAATGACTAATCTAGTCTAGGGATAAAATATACGACTATATAATAAGTGACTAAACTAAAAGAGACTAACTTAAATGACTAATTTAGTCTAGGGATAAAATATACGACTAGATAATAAATGACTAAAGTAAAAGTGACTAACTTAAATAACTAATTGAGTCTAGGATTAAAATATATGACTAGATAATAAGTGAAAAAATTAATAATGATTAATGCAAATGACTATTATAGTTCAAGAATAAAAATGACCAAATAACTTGTACAAAAAGTATATGAATTAGTCATTTATGTTAGTAATTTTTAATCGTATCAATCCATAAATGAAAATTTGCAATTTTGATACTAAAGTGTTACATTTGACTAAACGAGTCTCTGAATCCATCTGCAATGTTAAGGTTTAGAGACAAAGGGGTCTTTGAGTCCATCTACAGTGTTAAAATTCTGAATACTCTTTTGTCTCTAAAGTTTAACACTGTAGATGGATTCATCTATAATTAACATAAATATTTCATGTATCATCTATCTACTTTACACTAATGCCTTCATTATAGTTTTAGTAAAGGTAATATTTATATAGTCAAATTAATATGTATATTTATATTTCTTTGGCCATAAAGTTTAATCTTTAAACTTCATTGATTTATGTTAAAAGTGTGACTCTTGTTTTAAATATAAGGCAAAATCTTCATAGTTACATTTAATGAATAGATAAACATAACATTTCTTTTTGTAAGTCGATATTCATTCATATGGTGAAAAATATTTTCAACCAACAAAGAAAAAACAGGTGGTCTCACCCTGACCAGGTTTGTTGACCAATGTTTGCAACAAGTGACAAAAATACAAAAATGAGGCTAACGATAACATCCATAAATGAGAGGGTCAAAGACACCAAAATACATGTAATACATAAAAAACACATTAGAGCATGCTAGTCATCTGACGTAATGGGAGCTGGGTTTTCCAGGGTTGTTCCTAGAGGGGGTGGTGGACGAAAGCTGCAATGGACATGCCCTTCGAAGTGTGCGAGCCGAGTGTCTAACTTTTCCACTTTTTCTACAATGTGGTTTTGGCCTCACTAGACCACAACCAATACTCGCTCTCTGAACTAGCATTGGAAGTAGTGCATCCTATCCAAAGTGGCCATAAACTCAACATGTTCCTCCCTACGAACCCATTCCGCTGCATCCACCCGATCTATCAGATTTTGAATTAGGTCTCGACAGTTTTCTAGAAAACAATGTTGAATTTACTGCGGGCTAGGAACTACACACCTACAAGTTCCCCATTTAGCTATTCCTCCTTGCCTTCCACCACCCAGATGTTGTGCTTGTTGTGACCTTACACTTCCACCACCATGGGAGGCCTGCTTTCGTCCACCACGACCGCCTCGCATTCCCACACCAGCAAGCTGGGAGTGACTGACGATATTTACACCTCCTACCACCATTATTTCCATATCATCTGAGCCAATAGATCCTTGCTTGTCCGGGGGTGAGGATTTCCTGCCCCATGAGGATGGTCGCATTGTGATAAAAGGAAGAGGGCCAAATCCAACCGTTATCAGATTCCAATCTATTGGAACTTTCCCCTACCACCACACCCAAAAACCAGATCTCTCTTCACCCTTAAATTTCCTTAGGAAACCACACACTATGTCCTAGCTACCATCTTGCCACCAGTTGGGAAACTCAACAAGAACTCAAACAACTGGAGAAGGAGAAGGCGGGGGGAACACACTCTAGGATGATGCTTCCCGAGAAGCTTCACACAACCCACACTAGGAGGAGAGGGTCATTGCGGAGAAGGGATTCCATTTTCATCCCTCAGCTATTCAAATGCCAAGGGAAAGGGAGCTATATCTGCTTCTTTTTGGTTTAGTGTGAAGAAGAAATAGGCACAACTACCAATCTTCAGCGCCTCGAATTTTTGGGTGGCATCGTATGAGTTTCCAAGGGATAGAAACGAAAATTTAATCTTTCATTACATAAGTCCCCTTTTATTTTTCTGTCGAGCTACATTCTTTTACTAGCTGAGATGTACATTTACAAGTTCTCAGTTCTGGTTGGATTTTTTGGGCTGCATATACTTGAGCTTGAGGGCCGATATTCCACATTCCATCTGCTAGATGAATATCCTAAGAAGGGTTGAGTAATCATATTGATTAGCATGAGTTTCCTAACTGTATAACAGCTGTTGCGCACCCTTGCAACGACCAAGCAAATTACTCTCTGAAGGTTATGTATAAGCTAAATGAGTCTGAGTTTACACTATCCAGAGGTCCTGGCATCACTAACTTGTGTATTTACTGCTGCTCACTAAAGGAAACACAAGTTCCTTATCTCTGGTATGGGTGAATGCAAACATCTGGGCATAAAATGAACTTCTGGACTCTTCATTAAATGTGAGACAGTCATCTGGAAACCAGCAAAAGGAACGCACCAGTCCCAGGTTTCTATACTCAGTGTCCCTTATTTACATGTGTTTATTGACAACATAAAACATTGGTAATCTTTTGGCTGTAGTGGATGTAATTCTGGGAATTAATATGAATACTCGTTACTCCTATTTCTAAGTTATATTTGGTAGTCCCATGTGAATCTTATGCTTGGAATATGACAGTTTGAACTTTGGGTGGTTTACTTTCAGTGCATGTCATTTAATATGGGTATCTTTTGAATTAAAATTGTTAGTAAAGCACCTACAGCAGTACCTAGACAAATTGTTTGACATAGATATGAATGAAAATTTCACATAAACCCAGAATGCTATTGCAAGGAATTTTACAACTAGGGTGATGATGGGGTTGATTTTTCACCCAGACAAATTGTTTGACATAGATATGAACGAAAATTTCACATAAACCCAGAAGTCTATTGCAAGGAATTTTACAACCAGGCAGTGCAATGGTGGGGCTGATAGTGCATTGAATCTAGACTGTACATTGGGCAGATTGAGTAGGAATATTGGCATAAGTCTGTCTAACCCTTGTCATGATATGGACATTGAAGTTGCCAACCTCTGTTGCATTTCTTGAGTTTACCCAAATGGTCATCACATCAGATATTAGAACTAAGACCGATGCAATCTCTAGCTTCACAATAGCTGGGTTCAGTACTGGTTGACCCTAGTGTGTGCTAGGTTAATATTCCCCCTTGACCAAACCTAGAAATATATTTTTTTTTATTGGGCTGATTCTCCTGTATTTCTGATTTATTATCTATTTTATAATATTTTCTCTTGACTAGATCTCGAATCAAGCTACATTGTGGAAGCCAGGTGGAGATGGGTTAATTCATTCAAACTGTGTGTGATGGTGCATTGTATACATTAAATATGGACACATTCACGTTGATATTGCCAATGCCCAGTGCATTTCTTGAGAACCTAAATGCTCAACATATTTATATTACAACTCAAACATATGCAAAACTCAAGCCTTATAATTTCCCGATTTGATATCTAGAATTAGGTTTGATATAACTCCCATGTTTGATATTGAGTGCAGAATAACTACACAGACCTATTAAATGTAAATAATGAACTTAAATCTAAATTATACCAAAGTAATAACCATGCACAATAGCACTTAGAACAAACATATACTTTGGGAAAGTGGATAAGTATGTGTATGTTGATAAGTGCGAAATGAATTGACCCAAGTATATTTAATTCTCTTTTCTTAAATATTCACATGTTATATATGGTGTCAAAGGAAAACTAGGTAGCCCGATGACTATAAGTAGACAAGCACACCAATGTAGAAGTCATATGGTAATTGTTATATATTTTCCTCTCTGACTCTAAGCTATATCTTGCTCTTCAACAACATTAAAAAACATATCTAGTTTTTAAAGTCATATAGTTCTAGAATTTTGGAATCAGTCCCCACCACACATTACAAGCTTGTTTAGCATTGGGGGTTTGATAGCACTGGTTTGAGAGTTTTTTTTCTTAGAAAGGCTCAATACATAATCATGAAATCCTTACCCACACTTAGCCATTTCTATGCAGTTCTTGAATTTTCATCATGAACTCCTTGAATTTTACTCCTTGTTGTTTATGAAATCTTCATCACTGTTGAATTGACCTTATTGTGCAAAGCATCAATTTCTTCCTTAGACAATTGCATCCTTGATCTGTCGTTATTGATGACTGCAACTGTTTACCTGCATTTCTTTGAAATGCAACACCATGATGGTATTAAGGCTCTTAATATCTATAGGTGAGTTGGTAAACAGGTATAATTGGAAATCTATTGTTCCAGAAGTGTTGTGATTGATGTCTTTAGTTTCAAACCCTATCAAAATAGTGCATATACTTGTACTTTTTTTGTTTCTTAAGGATTATTGTGATCCAACATTATTTTTTTCCAAAAACAAATGCTTCAGTGGCATTCCCTCTTAACATGTTTGAAGTTTTTATCATTATTTGCTTCCTCTTATGATGCATATATGACTTTCCTATTCATTTCCAAATGTTTAGTTTACGGAAACAATGTTTGTGGGAAAATTTCTAGTGGATTCATTAATTCATTAGATGATGTGATGTCTCATTGAGTCATTACATAGCAGGAGAAGAGGAGTACATTGAAACATCTTGACTTGCAAGTTCCCTAGTAGCACAAATGACAAGAACAAGAATAGGTGGTCTTTTATGATCTTGGAGGACTGGTGACTTGACTATCATCTCAATAGAAGGAAACAATAATGCTACTGTCACTATCTTCCTTTGTGTTTGTCAATTGGGCCATCCGCTTTTCACTTTTCCCTGAAGACCCATTTAACCATTTGCACCTTTTCCTTTAGGCATATCCGTAAGTTCCAGTTTTTCATTTCTCTATATGGAATCACATTCCACCTCTGTTACTTTGTCCCATTCTTCTTTCCATGTGCATTGAATCACATTCTACCAGAATTGTGGTGAATTTGTGATCAAAGCCATATATAACTGCTGTAATGTAGACTACTGCAATCTTCTTGATTTCTTGCTTCCTTTATTTCTTTAAGGTAGTTCCTATAGCTTTGAGCCATCTAATGCTCACAAATCTTGTTTGAGAGTATTCATGGGAATTGATGATGTTCTCACTGCTAGCATTCCAGAATCTTCTTGGGTTTTGACAATGTCCTCACTATTAACATTCCAGAATCTTCTTGGGCTTTGGTGATGTCCTTAGTACTAGCTTTGACATCATTGACTTCATTATCATTGGATTCTTGATTTCTCCTTTGTTCTTGAATTGGAATGATTTCTTTTGCTACCTTTTTACCTCTTTCTTCAATAGGCCATAGCACTTAAATTTCATTTGAATTACCTTTGATATAGTTCTGCTCAAATATAACATCTCTGTTGAGTCTATCTTTTTCCAAATAAAAAATCTGATATCCCATACACTCTCTATTGTACCCTATCAAAAATACTTCTAACCTTTATCCTCGTGCTCATGCACTTTTTTGAGAAACAAGTACACAGACATTGCAAAGAAACACTTTGGGATGACTCTTCCCTAGTTTCTCATCACTTCATGCTTCTTTAGGTGTAACATTCCTTGCAATTTTCATTGTATTTCTATCAACAAAATACACCGGTGTACTAATTGCTTCAACTTAAAAATTATTTGATAGATTTTACCTTTTATCCTTCTCCTCGCCATCTCTACATCTATCCTTCCTTTGCAACATTTCTTTCTTTGTGAATGCCATGAGACTTGTAATGCCTATAAAATATTGAAATGATGGTGTAATATTCACTTGTGGCCTCATGCCAACCTTACATGTAATGAAGGTTGTAAGTTTACACATGTGCAACCACACCATCTTATTGTATTTTTTCAATATCTACTATTTTAGGCTAAGGCCAACGTATTCAACCTCCTTGGAGCTAGCACCCCACTAGCCATCTCTACATCTATCCTCAATTTGTCAACATGTCCTCACTATTAACATTCCAAAATCATATTGGGCTTTGGTGATGTCCTTAGTACTAGCTTTGTCATCATTATTTTCATCAAAGATTCTTTTGTCATGAGCTAAGTGTTGTCTTATGTGATTCTTTAGCTTATGGGCACCTACATCTCATGTTTCTCATGTTCATGGGTTCATCTTCTCTCCTCTTTGTGTTTATGCTTTTATTTACTTATTTATGGTTTTTCGATTGTTTACATTCAATCCTTGTTTATCTCTTGTAATCTCAACAAGGTATCAGAGTAGGTGTGAACTTTCCTCTTTGGATTATCTCATTTCTTCGAGGGTTTTCTAAATCTTTTCCTCGGGTTTCACCCATCTTCAATGGCACACTACAATGTTGATCCAGAATTGGTTCAAAATAATCTTTTCTAAGGTTTATTCCTTTTAGAGCTTCCAAGTAAGGTTCAATTTTCACTATGTTGATCAAGGGAATTGCTTATTGATGGAATGTTTTGGTTTAATTAGTCAATCTATTAGACTAATGGCTAGTGGAATTTCCCTAAGGGTTGCAGGACTAGGGTTTTTAGATCATCTTCATTTTAGTTTTTTGAACCCTTCTTTCATGCACACCTTCTTATTTGTATGCAAGGGATCTCTTAACCCCTTTTATCTTTAAATTTATACATTTCCCTAATTAAAGTGGCTGGGTATTCTTGGGTAGATTTTATTTACAATTCTACTAACACACATTTATACTGACATATTTTACTGCACTATGCATGTTGGGCTCTACCCATTTCAGGATATGATTATTTGGCTCATTCATAATTGGAATATTTCCTTATTTTTTAGGAAATTTTTGTTTTATAGTGGATGCCATGGTTGATGATGTGAGGCATCTATAGAAAAATTTAACTAGTTGTCAACCTTAACAGTTTTAAGTTTTTTCTAAAATATATTTCTGACAGTACCAAACTAGAAGGCTTAATATACTTGAAGTAAACAGAAGGCTCTAAATTATCACTATTACAAAACCTGTTAGCTTTGTAACCTATCCTATTTTATATGCTCAAACAACCCTGCCTTGTGTCGGGCATTGTTAAGCTTTGCACTGACTGATAGGAGCCTACTTTTTCATCTATGGGTCTTATTTCGTTTTTTCTTGCAAGATAATATGTTATTAACTCATTTATAAATTTATTTATATATATATAAACATATATGACATTTCCAACTCGTTCGATCCAAACTTGTTGAAAACTTGTTTAATTGTGATCGCGCAAAAGTAATTTTTTTAGGACCAAAGTAAATTGATCGTATAGAGCCCTGAAGCAATTGTTAATTTTTTTTTTAGGATTGAAAAGGGGTCATATAGATCAGTTTGTATGTTGTATAGGGGTTGAATAAATGATCCATAAGTGATGCGTCTGTTTCAGTCACGACAAAACCAGAGTGGTTGAAATAAGGTTCAAACCCTTCTACCAATAGGAAAAGAAAATTGTGCAAAGAAGGGTTGGCCAACATTTCTATTGGTAGAAAATGATCTACTAGTATCACCTCAAAGAAGAACATAGTTTTGAGCGTATTTTTCAAGGAGAGGTGGGAAGGTATGGTCAACAGTCGTTGGTGGAAGAATTGTGGCCTGTATGCAAGTCTGCAATCGACAAAAACAAAAACAAAAGAAGCATAAGGTGGCAACTCTCTAAGAAGGAAGAAACACAAGCTAGACTAGTCAACACCACTCAATTGTTGAAAAATCACAAGAGAAAAGTCACGCAAATGACCGATTGTTAGCATAGTTTGTGGATCGAGGAGTGTTATCAGAGTTAGCTACACTTGTGTCAGTGCAGGTTTAGTAGCGACCACATGTGGTCAAGTAGCCTAGTTGAAGCCGCAGTGATGGGCCTTTAGGCACAATCCGATCGAGAATTGGAGCAACTAAATTTGAAAAGCAGGGAAGAACATAGATCGTAGTCATAGGTAAGCAGGTGGGATGTCAGGTAAGGTGTAGGATCCTGCATCAAAATTCCCGTGCCTACATCCAAAATAGTCTTTCCTTCAAAATGGTACATGTTCTCAAATATAGTTGTTTAATAAGCATACATCCTCACATGTCACATTTGGGAAAAGAGTTGTAGGTAATCTCCACAATTCACTCGCTGCCCATGTCTTTCATTGTACCAAATCACTAACATTCATGCATAGCCTTTACTAAATAACAGATATTTTCTCTCTTCAACATCTCATAATTGTAATGAAGAATTGCCTCAAGATGTTTATTATCAATGAACTCTTCCTCATAAGAACATGTCTTATCTTGAGGAGAAATTTGCTCATCAACTGACCGTTTTGAGGTAATTTATAAGGAGGATGATAGAATAAATTTAAGAGAGATAGTTAAAGATGACTTCATATTTCCCCAGCTTTATAGGGGAGGTGGCTAATGAGGCATTGATGGATCAAATATAAAAGGAAGAATTACAAAAAAAATTGCATTGTTTCCAAAAGTATAAGAACCTTAGTCACTTCGCAGGACAATAGAATTCTTCTAGTGGTTCTATGACTTCCTTCAAACAAACCAAGAATTCCTATAAGTTAGGACGAGTTCCTATAATTTAGGATGAGTTCCTAAAGTTAGGGCGAGTTCATGAAGCAGTTTAACTCATGCAAATAGTTGGAGGGTCAGTTGTTTGTCTCCTAGTGTGAGTTAGAAGTCTCAATGGTTATTTATGGCTAGGATGAGTTACATCAGTCACTTAGACTCTGTTAACTAGTCAGTCACAAGACTAAGTTCCAAAAATAAACTTGCCGGATTTAGCATGAGCAATGAGCTTATAAGGAGGATGAAGGCACATAATTGATTCATTGTTTTGTGAGCACAAGTTGGTGAGACAAGGCAATAGAGAGCATACGTTTGTGTGCAGAAGCTTCTGTGTGTGAAAGGTGTACTAAGGAGAAACCTGTGTGCAGTTGATAGAGGAGAATTTCCTTGGGATTTGCATAAGGAAAAAGGGAAGCAGGATCAGGTTTCCTGCAAAGTGTTTCAACTTAGGAGTGAGGACAAGCAGAGAGAACATGACTATTTTTCTATTGAAAGAAGGTTGTATGGTAAGAGATCTGTTTCTCAAAATTCTATCAATATAATTATCAAACAAGCAGAGGGTTTTCCTAGTTGGATTTCCAAGAAAATTGTGTGTTATTGTATTGTGTTAATGTGTTTTCAATTCTATTCTATTATGTTGCAGAAGAGTAGAGAAATTATGTGTCCTGGTGTACAATTTAGTTTTAGATTTGTTCGCTACAGCAGTGCAGAATTTTCAAGGAATTTCTACAGTCTCATTGATGATGATAAGGCCTAAATTTCAGTGCCATATTCAGCAGTTCCAGTTCAGACTCAATGGAAACTCACACCTCATGTAACTAACACAATGCATATTGTACTAGCAATCCATAATTTTTTTTCATTTTGGGAGGTTCTTCTGGATTCACTTATCCTATGTTTTTTTTTTCATATTTTGATATATTCTTCCTTTTAAGCCATTATAGCTTTCAATAGAATAAGGTTGACATGAGTTCCAATGGAAAAATCTCAACTTTACAGAAATATAAAAAAGCTAAGACCGAATCAAGAAAAAGCTTATGTAAAAAAATGGTATGTTCAATTCACTGATTATAATTTATGTAGTACTCTGTATTTTTCAAGGATTCAAATATTATACCTTAGTATTCTAGGTGATTGTTTCAGATTGAAGAAATCTAATGCATAGATAGGTAGGTAAATATTAAAAAGAAACATACAGTTCACTGTTAAAACTGGTAAATTTTGGTGAATATTATTCATATGTGCATATTTTATGTAAAAAAATAGGTGAATTTTTAATATGAAAATGGCCAATTCACAAATGTGTTTTTTGAAAGAAAGTGCAAAAATAGCCAGTTAGCAAAAATTCACCCCTAAAAAATATCCTGGGTGACCAGCCCTGTATCCCTGCATCTTGACAAATGATCCTGTAGCAATATTATAAAAATTCTGGACGATAATGACATTTCTGCTCGAAGGAAAGTTATAAAGGATCTCCACATTAAAATCAAAGCTACTGAAAGCTTGATAGACATAACTTCATCAACCAAGACATTTGCAACAACAGAGAACATTCTCATTGTTGAGGCTGGATATAAGGAATATTAGCACTAATATAATTAATGATTGTGTCAGTTTCTAAAGAATAAAGAAAGTAAATAGGAACATTAAACACACCTTAAACTAAGGACTCTTTTGCTGCTAAAAAAGGATGATAGACTAGAGTATATCCACGCTGAAATAAAAATGTTAAAGACAAAAAAATTGTCCCACCAACGGGACTTAGGTTCACTCATAAGGTCAATGGAGTATGAACCCATTCAAAAAAGTTTCATTCTCACTATGATCTGTCTCACCAAAATTACATGAGTTACAAAGGGATCAGATGAGGTGCAAGCTTCAGGTAATTTTGGTGGAACAGTTCCACCTCATACTTGGTATGTAAGTCAAAGAAACTAGAGTCTGTGTGGTGCAACCCCTTGCAGCATGTAAAAAAAAGGAAGAGAGACGAGTATTTGTACACCATTAAAAATGTTCAAAAATTGGACCCACCCATGGGGTAAAGGTTTGCCGGTAAGGTCGATGGAGTATTAAGCCATTCGCCACAGTTTCATTCTCACAATGGACTGACCCACTCGAATGGCATCAAGTTACAAAGGAATTAGACCAGGTGCAAGCCCCGGGCAATTGTAGTGGAATAGTTACACTTTGCACCTAGCATATAAGTGAAAGAAACCCCACTCTGTGCAATGCGACCCCATGGGACATGCTTTTCTTGAAAGACTTCCAATCAAAAAAGAAAAAATAAAATCATTTTTGCCCGGCTCTCATCAAGAATTCAAATTAGTTCATCCAATCCTCCACATCATATACATTCCAACCATTTTTGTTTTCAAACCTGATAAATGTCATACGCAGTTGTCCAAGAACAAATTGCTAGAGCTAGGTTCCGAAAGTCTAGTTTTAAATAAAAAAAAATCCAAAATAAAAATGAGATAGCTAGAAGCAGTAGACAATCCTGAAATAAAGACTTATTTATTGTGATGCAGTGCAACAAATGAGATGATTTCAAACCCATATCACTATGTAATTGCATCTATAAAATCATTGCAAATATTATTGCATGTAGGGTCAAAATCCACTAAGCTGATTCCATGTTATTAGAACAATTTTGCATCCTTCCTGGGAAACAAATCCATTACAGAATAGCAGTAGCCTAAGAATTAATTTATAACATTAAACCAAAAAATTACAAAAAATGTTAGTGAGTTTGTCTTTCCAAGGCATATGATAGAGAAAATTGGCTTTATTTAGGGCTACTCATTCATATACAGTTCAATGTGTAATTGGTTAACCAGATAATGAACTATCTTTCCTCAATATATTTGCAATTCGAATTAATGGCTTAGCCTATTCTTCTGTCATGCCTACAAGAAACCATGGGTAGGTATGACTAATGGCTCCTATGCTATTTTTGACTGTAGAGTAGATGGTCTCAACAGAGTTATAACAGAGTCAAAAAGAACCATAAGCTTGACAACTATACAAATAGGAATTACCCTAAACTTGACATATTTACTCTTTGTTGATTAGTTTTTTCTTTTGGATGATAGGATCAAGGCATATGGAATTATGCTAAAGGACCCCACCCTTGAGGAACTAAAATTCCTACCTTAAAAACTACTAGGTCAAGTACTCTATAGAGATCACTTCCATTGCATACTTTCTTCCCATTTACAGCTGTAATGATGCCTCCCAAGACAGGTTGGCCTTAAGCATCTCATTTTGTTATTTTCAGTCCAGTTTTTCCAGCTTGTCCATCTACAAGACCATCAAGCACCAGAGCTCTAGTGACACTGAGTTGCTCAACGGACTCATCCGTTGAAAATTTAGTACCCAAAATGGGTCAAGTAATTTTCAGAAAATTTACTAACTGATCAACAGTGACACTTACAGATCTACAGGAATTCAAAAGCCCACATCAGGTGATGCTCCTGATGGAGAGTACATAGAAGTGTTTATGCCAATCAAATTTCCTGAACTATTAAGAAGAGAACCTCCAATGGTCCTTTACCATCTTTCTGAATCACAGTGTGTATTGGATGGCCAGTTGTAGCTAAACTTATCTACCTGGAAAGCCCACTAATGATAATTGTCATCAAGGTGTTATCTAGACCAAATGGATTCCCAATTGCATACACTTTTTTTCCTACAAAAAGATTTGCAGAAATTTCAACTGCCATGGGTATCAATTTATCTTTTGGCACATTCATCCATAGCACTGCAACATCATTATCTTGATCATCTCCAACTACCTCTGTGTCATGTGTTGACTGAACAGCAATAGTTACTCTCAAATATAACAAGAAATTCATGTCCTGATATGCTTTAGAAATACCTAAATCTGTCTATAATAGTGCTCACTTACCACTTGTAGATTTCATGAATCAGTTTGGAAAAGGGATCATTAGTAAGATCCAAGATAAGCAGGTGAGAGAGCTTTAATTCTAACTGTAAGTTTATTTCAAAATAATACATGAAAATGCCCCAAAATGCATGTCTAGAATCTTTATAAGTTATAACTACTCATATGAGCAGCATGCCTCAAAAATGCTTATGTAATTTGAGATATTGCATCAAAAGGCTGATTGCCAACATCATATCTACTTTAAGTAGATATTGTTGGATGAAAGAGAAGTTTGCTAGAATTGATGCTAAAGTAATAGGGTTGCTTACTCTAGCTGATGCATTGTCCCATGTGTAATGTGTTTTTGGAACTTCTATTGCTGTGTTGATATATAGAGATGACTGTGGTTCTTCATGTTGTTCTTCTAGAGCTAGAGACAAGGTTGAATGTTTCTCATCAACACCCGTGCTTTCAGTCTTTTCTGTGTTTCTTCCATCATCACTTTCATGTTCCACACCTTTTTTCTCTATTATTACATCAGTACATGGAGCTCTGTTGGATTATTTATCATGTTCTACCTTTCCTACCATCAAGTCTTCTATATGTACATCATCTCCTTCCAAATATGTTAATCTAGTCGTGTTAGATTCTTCATGATGCTTTTGCGTTTGTACTAATGTTGTTTCATCCAACATGGGAAGGTTTTTAGAAATTTATTTTACTGCCCTGGTAGTGGGAGTTGAGTTTGTGTCTTCAACATGTTCTTCCATAGCTGCAGGTGAGTGGGACTGATGTTTGTCAACATATTTACTTGCCGGTTCTTCTGCTTTTTCCGCTTTATTGATTTTAATCTCTACCAATTTCCCCTCATATACTTGACTAATGGAATGAAAATCCATCTCTATTTTTCTTTCATAATTAACTGTGTATGAGTGTCTATGCAGTTCTTCAAAAGCTATAGTCAGGTTTGATACCGATTCATTGTCTACTGTGTTAATGGTCTTTGGAAGTTCTGTTACTGCATTGATATATGGAAATACCTTTGATTCTTCATGTTTTTCTTCTAGAGTTGGACATAACGATGAAGGTTGCTTTTGAGCTCCCGTGGTTTGAGTTTTTTCTACATTTTCCCCATTATCACTTTCATGTTCCACCCTTTTTTCCTCTGTTATTGCATCAATAGCTGGAACTCTGCCATATTCTTTATCCTGTTCTGCCATTTCTAGCATCATGTCTGATGTATGTGCATCAATTCTTATTATTGGAGTTAATTCAGTCTCTTTGTGATGATTTTTTGTTTTAATTATTGTTGTAGTCTCATCCATCATGGGAAGGCTCTCAGCAATTTCATTTACTACATGGGTAGCTCGAGCCAGATCTGATTGAACATTTTCTTCCATAGCTGTAGGGGAGCATGGCTTTTGTCTGTCAACATATTTACTTGCAATCTCTTCTGCTTTTTCCACTTTATTGCTTTTAGCTTCCACCCGTCCCTCTCAGCTACTTCATTGATGGCCGTAATATCTACTTCTATTTTCATTTCAGAAGCTGTTATGTCCGAGTATTTATGAAGTGCTCTAGGAGCTATCGTTAGGTATTCTTCTGATGCAATATCCTGTGTGTGAATGGTCTTTGGAATTTCTATTCCTACATGGATATATGGAGATGCCTTGGGTTCTTCATATTGTTTTTCTAGAGTAGGATATGAGGTCAAAGGTTCCTCATCCACACCTGTGGTTTTGGTCTTTTTTGCATTTTTCCCATTATCCTTTTCATGTTTTATATCTTGTCCTCTGCTACCCTATCAATGTAAAAAGCATCGGCCTCACTTGCTGCATTACTAAGCAGAGCATCTTCCTCAGCTCTCACATTTCCATATGGAACTCTATTGTATTCTTTGTGCTTTTCATCTATCGTTATTGGAAGATCTGTTGCTTTCGCCTCATTATTTATTAGAAACACCCCAACTTCTGTTACTAGAACAATAACTAGACTTCGGTGTGATTCTTCTGTTTGGTATACCAAAGATGGATATGAAATTGTTTTCTTTTGGTTAATTCTTCTGCTTTCTGGCTCCTTTAGATCTTGAACACCCATTATGTGTGTTCCATTAATAGTGGTGTTAGACTCCTATACCAATAGGTATCATATTTCATGATTGACTTGATGGGATATGTAATATGTTCATACCTTTTCTTGTTGCAAAGGTTTTCCATATTATCGAAAAATAAAAAAATTTAAAAAATGTAAAGAGGGTGTACCCTAAAAGAAAAATCAAAGGGTGAAAAGAATAAAAATGGCCAAAAAAGTGAAAGAAAATGAACCCCACCAAAAGAAAGGCCAAGGAAAGTCTGAAAATATAAATTCCACTACTTTTTGTTCTGATGTAATAAAAAAATTGTGTGCAGCTTGTATCTTATGCCACAATTGATGAATAGTCAAACAGTTTAACCTTTGCTAGTTCATTTTTCAATTTCATGTTTTAGAGATAGAGAATAAAATCTAACCAAACTGTTTAATCTTGGCAGATAAGTAGATAAGTAGAGTAAATAAAAGGAGCTCAACAGTTTAATCTGAGCCCTTAGATGTAATAAGGTTAGAATTAGATAGATTTTCATATGTAAAAGAAAAAATGTGATAAGGGTTTGCCAGTCTAAGTGCACCCTAATAAAGAAGAAAAAATGATAGGGTAAATTAGGTAGGGTAGGTAGATGATGTTGCAGAATTACATGTGATGATCAATGGCTTTAGATGTGTTAAATATTTTACTTTTATCACAAGTATAAGACAGACATTTCACTTGATGCAGTTCAAGCAAGACAAAGTCAAAATTATTAACTTCCCTTCTCATTTTTCCTTAAAGATTTTACTAATACCCCCTGAAGTATTAAGGTATTTGAAAATTAAAGGGGCTCAGACAATTTCTTTGACTTTTGGAGGGACTGGACCCTCGGCCCAATGATTGAAGAGCCTAAGTACTTAGAATCATCCATAAACCATTCATTTGATTTCATAAACTCATTCCCTAAGTGTAAATTCCTACTTTACTTAGGAAAATACATAACATCACCTAAAAAACCCCTGTTTCATCTTTAGCCTAAGTTTGAATATATACGTGAAATGTTTTAACTTGGCACTTTTCATTTCATAAATCATATTAACTTTAACACATAGTATATAACTCCCAAAAAAAAAATTTCCTTTTTCCCGTATTTTTTAATAATTCCCAATTAATATAATATCCCGCCCGTTGGTTGAAAAATAACCATATAACTTTAATTAATTGGTTGAATTTCCAATTAAATAAACTCCGTCGTATAAAGGAATTAATTAACTCTCCAGGTTCATTAATAACTTAATCTGCCAATAGAAATACCCCCGATGCAATTAATTCATAATAAATTACATTGGGCCCACTATATTAAATCCCCTCCATCTCGCCTTCCCGATGACCGTTCGATCAATCAATCCAAGATCAACGGTTATAATCCATATCGCTGGCCATCCTCGTCCGAACGATAACGCGCGATGGCCAAGCGGTTTTCTAAATAGTGCTGCGCCACGCGTCTTTCATCGTATGGAATCGCTCGCCCTTCGCCCGATACCACTTAACTCCAAAAGCGATGCGATCACGTACTGCTTACCGCCTCCCACTAATGACAAAACTTCACATCTTCAAGTCAACGCCATCTGTCCACTGTTCATTCAAAGCTTACCCACCAATATCAACCGTTTACCCGTTTAAACACAAACACCCTAATCTTGCTCATTTTCACCTGATTGTGCAGTAAAACCCTTTGTAACCCAGCTGTGCCACCTAAAGCCTCTGTTAACCAATTCGAGCATGGTTTACCTCCCAAAAATCATTCTAGATTCACTCCACAGACCTCTCAAAATCAAATGAAACCTTTTCACTTCTGCAAAATAATGCTTATTACTGTTGTTTTGTTTTAAGGTGATCGAAGATACAGCTCATAGGATATAATTATTAATACCTAGTGTAAGACTTGTTTACTCTACAGATTTTTATCAATATATTCAAACAGAGATGGAAGATAAAACATACAGTTGAAAGACAAGCAAAGGAAACAGGATATTAAACGATTTACTGTTGAAACAGACAGTAAAAACCTAAAATACACATTGAAGGTAAAAGGACACAGTAAAGAACAATCAAAGAGTATCAGGATAAAAGAGTATCAAATTGAATACCAAGTCAAGTAAATCAGCTAGCATGAAGATAAACAACAGGGAAGACAGTTACAAAACAGAACATACAAGTTCATGACAAAGTGAAGACAGATAAAAAATAGAGCGGTAAAAAGTAAAAAGTAAACAGTAAACAGTGAAAGTAAACATGAAGATATTAAGGGTTAAACAAAGATGAAAACAATTTCACCAGCCACAATAAATTTTATCCAAAGTAAAAGTGAAAAACAGTCAAAAGAAGTTTAAGGTTAAAAGATGAAATTAGAGCAAAAATGGTACATTCTTCAGAAATTTCCCGTTTAAGTCATAGTTTTGCAGAAACTATTGTGATCAATCCAAGATGAATTTTGCAAAAATGAAGGAGGTTCATGTTCTTAAGAGGACCATATACGAAAACCTCTCTCACTTTTCTAACAGCTATTAAGGTTTTGAAAATATTAAACAATGTTGGAAAGCACTTTTTGCAGAAAATACCAGTTAAGTCATCATTGTGAAGAAGAGCTTGTGGCCAATCCAAAATACATCATACAAAACTAAAGGAGGTTTTTGTTCCTAAGAGACCTATATACAAAAAAATATCTCACTTTTGGCACAGTGATTTCAGAATCAGAGATACATGCACATCTTTAAAGGCTATTTTTTAGATTTTGTAAAACTCTGTTTTACACATATTTTTTCAGAGCCTATTGTGCACAGATGGAGAGGAATTTTAGGAAACTGAAAGAGGTTTAGCTCACCAACATATTAATCCACAATAAATGCTTTCAGTTTTTACATATCTATTACGGATTGAGAAATACAAAGGTATCATTGGACCCCAAGTTTGCGGAATTGTTGGAGCAGAATGCACAAATAAAGGAAGCAGTTAGTGACTTGGATGCATCATCATCAACTAAGAGTTGGATCAAATTCGAATTCTCCTCTTTGTCATCACCTATACATAAAAAATAATTTTAATAGATGCATTATTTTAGTGTCCTTTACTAAGTTCTATTTATGTAAATAGTTAGAAATTTGTGAACTAATCTTGATATTTTTTTCAAGATATTTTAGTTTAGAATTTGTATAAATACTTCCATATTTGTTGGAAGTATTTTGGGGTGAATTCTTAAATTTGATGTAACATTGAATATTTTGGAATAAGGACTTAGGAGAAACTTTTTTTGTGGCAAGCTAAACAGATTGATACAAAGACTTTCTGAGATTCATAATTTATAATGAAGGATCAATAAGTCATCTCTATCTCATGTTTTGAAGTTTTATAATTGTTTACAATATCATCTGTGTTTCATTATCTTAAATATTAACGAAAAGGAATAAATCAGAAGGTACTTAAGTGTAATCTGATTTCAGTCGTTATTATTTTAAATGTTTTCTTCTAAATTGGTTGTAAATAGTGAATTCTTAACTACTCTTTTTTTACTAGTTTAAGCATTGTTGATTATTTAATAAAGAATTCTTAATTTCTCTTTGTTAATAATTACTCAATTTTCCCTCTTATAAATGTGTTGAAAGATTCTTAATTGCCTTTCATCCATTTGAATTCCATTCCATTTCACTTTAGATCTATGATTGTTTCTAGTTTCATTATATTGCCCTGATAAGCCATCTTTTGTTGATAAACTCAATCCAGTTCAGCCAATTTTTTGACCCCATTAGCCCAATGGACTAAAACTACTTGATCTTACTCTCAGCTACATAAATCCATCAAATCAAACAAAATCAAAACCCTTGAACTTTATAGCTAGCCTAATACTTCCTAAAACAAAGCTAAATTCTAAAGAGAGAGCCCTCTCTAGATGCAGATTTGCTAGATTCTGCATCTGAAGGTTGGTTTGTGGTTACCTCGGACTCCTTTCCTTTTCCAAAAACTTCAAGGAAAATCTGAGTGATAACATAGTGGCGACTCCGTTGGGGATCTGAATATCTTTATTGTTACTATTGTTTATTTTATAAACTACAGACGGAGCCTGAAGATTAGCCAGGTAGCCTTTGAACTACTTTTGCTTTGCAATTGCAAAAGTAAATAAATGCTGCTTAAGTCTATCTTCGGTCTAGTTTATGGATTGAACATCTGGTTTCAAATACTTGATCAGTTCCTCTTGTCAAATAAGACTTTAAGAAAGTTTAAATCTCATATCTAAAGCCTCTTAAAGAAATCATAGAAGTTGTTTTGAAAATTTATAAAAAAAAACAAAATAATCATAAAATACTCAAAATTTGCTTTCCTGAAGAACTAACTTTTTCTTCAGAATTTTTTTACAGGTTTAGATATGATCTATGATAGTGGACAGGCATCAGACACAAAGGTTAAAATCATCCACCTGGCGACTCCACACCAATTTCACAATCAAGACTCCACTGGAGGAATGAACCTGGAAGAACAATATGGAAAGATCAGGCTTTCAACTTGGATCTTAATCCAAGACATTATTTTCTTTCAGGTTAAGAACGGTTTTCAATATGTATTGTATTTTATATAAGGATCTAACTTGGTTTTACAAATTATCGTGGCCTTTCATTATGGCTGATTTTCAAGATGATCCAAGAATAAAACGAAGATATGCTCCCATGAGCAGAGATCACATACCTGGATTTCCACACAAACTATCGAAGATAAATTGGGGTGAAAATCTGTCCATGTTTCAAGATGAGAATATTGATGATCCTTTAATACATCTCATTAAATTTCATATACACTCATCAAGATTGAAGGGTGATTGGCATGAGGATTGCCTCATGAAGATATTCATGGGAACCTTAGAAGGAAAAGCAAGGTAATGGTACGAAGCTCTCAAACCTGCAAGTTTGTTTTCTCTAAAAGATTTTCATAAGGTATTTTATGAGCATTACAAAGAAGATTTTCCATCTTTATCATTAGCTGAAAATTGTTGTGATCAAGCTGAAGATATTATACATTAGCTTAAAAATATCGATGAAGATTTTGGAAATTGGTTTCCTGAAGATTTATTAGAAGAAGTCCATAACTTTCATTCTCCTGCAGGATTACTTCATCATAATAATTAAGAGGAGTTAAACAAAGATGAAATAGATCAGGAGATGAATCAAGATCCACAAAACCCCTCTGTATTAACAAATGATGTTTCATTTAATGTTTTTAATGGAGTTAAATAAAATATTCAACCTTATGATCAATTTTTAGATAAGAGAAAAAAAAAATTGTCATTTCAATCTAAGAATTTAGAGATTCCCACCCCCCCTCACCGAAGAAGAAATAAATTCGCTTCTAAACATGCAACCATCCTCAAAATATTTACATAATGAAAAAATTGTTTCTACTTCTTCTAATGTGGATGAATGTACTACATTTTTTATCCGTGAAGAGACAGAAGAACAAGGTGATGCTCATGTTATTCTACCTTCCCAAAAAGGCCCATTGCTTGATAGCACTCCTATTGAGAAAAATAATGACTTTCAAATAGAATGTAACCAATCTGATCAAGATATATTGGGATTGTTGGAAGAGAAATCTACTGATCCAATGTTTATTATTGATTACATTCCTTCTTCTCAGGATTTTCCTAAATATGATCAGTATGATTTCCCAATTCAAGATAATTTCACAGAACAATCACTAGCTATTTTGAGGGATGAGATATTAGAACTTCAGCTTCATGAGGATTTTCTAAGAGATTTCTTTCTTCTTTTTAAATCAAGAAAATGTTCTCCTCAAATTAAAAAATGGCTTCTTGATCTCTTTTACATTCTCAAATTCAGTCATACAATTTCCGAAATCCTAAAGAATTCTTTGAAAATCTTCCTTATCCAAAGCAAGAGGAAATTGTACTATCTTTTGACCTACATATTGAGGATGATTATTCTTTCAAACACAAGACTGAGGAAATAGTTTCAAGGATTAATATTCAGAATACAACTGAGCAACTAGTCATTGAAGGCCTAGAAGTAAATAACATACATCATGCTTTTATTGATCCTATATCAGATTATATGGAGAATATTTTGAGCCCAAATATGCAAACATGTTTTCTCTATAAGGATCAAATACATCAAAAAATTTCATTTCACATCTTATCGTTGATTATAAAGGCACATGATCATAATATACTTCCAATTTTGATCACAAGCAATCAAGTTATCCATTTATTTTTACAGCTACTTGATTGGCTTCATTGGCATTTTTGTATTACCTGATTCAATAAGATTTTTAGTGAATTGAGTAGGTAGATGAGTGCTAATAAGCTCAGGATTTTGAGCATTTTTCTTCTTAGTTTTCAATTTTCAGCTAGTTTTTCATTAATTTGGTTTGAAAATTTTTGTGTGTTGTTTTAAGTTTCAGATCAGATTTTAGGTTGCAGAAAAAGGACTATATTCAATTCAATATTTCCAGCCACAGTAAATGCATGTTTGGGATAGGACCAAGGCAGAAGATTTCCAACTGGGAAACAAATTTTTAAGTTTTGAGTGGATAGTAACTTACTGGAGTTGAAGCCTGAGGAGAAGGCCCTAAGCTTCAGAAGTACTATTGTCATACATACAATAAAGCAACAAGTAGAAGAAGATTCCATCGTTCAGTCAAAATCATTTTGAGGCCAACTGATCTGTTGTTCTTGACTTTTCACTAGGAAAAGCCATCCCTATGTGGAGCCAGTGTTAGACTCCTATACCAATAGGTGTCATATTTCATGATTGGCTTGATGGGCTATGTAATATGTTCATACCTTTTCTTGTTGCAAAGGTTTTCCATATTATCAAAAAATCAAAAAAATTAAAAAATGTAAAGACGGTGTACCCTAAACGAAAAATCAAAGGGTGAAAAGAATAAAAATGGCCAAAAAAGTGAAAGAAAATGAACCCCACAAAAAGAAAGGCCAAGGAAAGTGTGCAAATCTAAATGCCACTACTTTTTGTTCTGATGGAATAAAAAAATTGTGTGCAGCTTGTATCTTATGCCACAATTGATGAATAGTCAAACAATTTAACCGTGGCTAGTTCATTTTTCAATTTCATGTTTTAGAGATAGAGAATAAAATCTGACCAAACTATTTAATCTTGGAAGATAAGTAGATAAGTAGAGTAAATAAAAGGAGCTCAACAGTTTAATCTGAGCCCTTAGATGTAATAAGGTTAGACTTAGATAGATTTTCATATGTAAAATAAAAAATGTGATAAGGGTTTCCCAGTCTAAGTGCACCCTAATAAAGAAGAAAAAATGATAGGGTAAAGTAGGTAGGGTAGGTAGATGATGTTGCAGAATTACATGTGATGATCAATGGCTTTAGATGTGTTAAATATTTTACTTTTATCACAAGTATAAGACAGACATTTCACTTGATGCAGTTCAAGCAAGACAAAGTCAAAATTATTAACTTCCCTTCTCATTTTTCCTTAAATATTTCACTAATTCCCCCTGAAGTATTAAGGTCTTTGAAAATTAAAGGGGCTCAGAGCATTTCTCTGACTTTTGGAGGGATCGGACCCTCAGCCCAATGATTTAAAAGCCAAAGTACTTAGAATCATCCATAAACCATTCATTTGATTTCATAAACTCATTTTCTAAGTGTAAATTACTACTTTACTCAGGGAAATACATAACATCACCTAAAAAACCCCTTTTTCATCTTTAGCCTAAGTTTGAATATATACGTGAAATGTTTTAACTTGGCACTTTTCATTTCATAATCATATTAACTTTAACACATAGTATATAACTCCCAAATAAATTTTCACCTTTTTCCCGTATTATTTTAATAATTCCCAATTAATATAATATCCCGCCCATTGGTTGAAAAATAACCATATAACTTTAATTAATTGGTTGAATTTCCAATTAAATAAACTCCACCGTATAAAGGAGTTAATTAACTCTCCAGGTTAATTAATAACTTAATCTGCCAATAGAAACGCCCCCGATGCAATTAATTCATAATAAATCACATTGGGCCTGCTATATTAAATCCCCGCCATCTCGCCTTCCTGATGACCGTTCGATCAATTAATCTAATATCAACGTTTTTAATTCATATCACTGGCCATCCTCGTTTGAACGATAACATGCGATGGCCAAGCGGTTTTCTGAACAGTGCCGCGCCACGCGTCGTTCATCGTATGGAATCGCTCGCCCTCCGCCCGATACCACTTAACTCCAAAAGCGGTGTGATAGCGTACCACTTACCGCCTCCCACTAACGACAAAACTTCACATCATCAAGTCAACACCATCTATCCACTATTCATTCAAAGCTTACCCACCAATATCAACCATTTACCCGTTAAAACACAAACACCCTAGTGTTGCTCATTTTCACCTCATTGTGCAGTAAAACCCTTTGTAACCCAGCTGCGCCACCTGAAGCCTCTGTTAACCAATTCAAGCATAGTTTACCTCCCAAAAATCATTCTAGATTCACTCCAGAGACCTCTCAAAATCAAATGAAACCTTTTCGACTTCCCCTGCAAACCAATGCTTTCTTAACAGTTTGTTTTGTTTTACAGGTGATCAGAAGACCACATCCTTGGATAAATAGTCTTAATAATAGTCATAAGACTTGTTTACTCCAAGAGTGTTATCAAATATATTCAAACAGAGATGGAAGATAAAACATACAGTTGAAAGACAAGCAAAGGAAACAGGATATGAAACGATTTACTGTTGAAACAGACAGTAAAAACCTAAACTACACATTGAAGGTAAAAGGACACAGTAAAGAACAGTCAAAGAGTATCAGGATTAAAGAGTATCAGATTGAAGACCAAGTCAATTAAATCATCTAGCATGAAGATAAACAGCAGGGAAGACAGTTACAAAACAGAACATACAAGTTCATGACAAAGTAAAAAAAGATAAAAATAGAGCGGTAAAAAGTAAAATGTAAACAGTAAACAGTGAAAGTAAACATGAAGATATTAAGGGTTAAACAAATATTAAAACACTTTCACCAGCCACAATGAATTTTATCCAAAGTAAAAGTGAAAAACAATCAAAAGAAGTTTAAGGTTAAAAGATGAAATTAGAGCAAAAATGGTACATTCTTCAGAGATTTCCTATTTAAGTCATAGTTTTGAAAAAACTACTGTGATCAATCCAAGATGAATTTTGAAAAACTAAAGGATTTTTATGTTTATAATATGTTCATCTGCAAAAACCTCTCTCACTTTTCTAACAACGATTATGGTTTTGGAAATATTAAACAATGTTGGAAAGCACTTTTTGCAGAAAATTCCAGTTAAGTCATCATTTTGCAGAGAATATTGTGGCCAATTAAAAATACATCATACAAAAATGAAGGATTTTTTTGTTCCTAAGTGACACATACACAAAAACCTATCTCACTTTTTTCACAGTGATTTCAGAATCAGAGATACATGCACATCTTTACAGGCTATTTTTCAGACCCTGTAAAACTCTATTTTACACATATTTTTACATAGACTATTGTGCATAGCTGGAGAGGAATTTCTGGAAAATGAAAGAGGTTTATCTCACCAAAATATTATTCCACAATAACCTCTTTCATTTTTGACATATCTATTACATATTGAGAAATAAAAAGATATCATTTGACCCAGAGTTTGCAGAATTGTTGGAGCAGAATACACAAAGAAAGGAAGCAGTTAGTGACTTGGATGCCTCATCATCAAATAAGAGTTGGATAAAATTCAAATTATTCTCTTTGTAATAACATATCCATACAAAATATTTCCAAATAGATGCATTATTTTGAGTGTCCTTTACTTAAGTTCTATTTATGTAAAATAGTTAGAGAGATTTGTGAACTAATCTTGATATTTTTTCAAGATATTTTAGTTTAGAATTTGTATAAATACTTCACTCTTGGAAGTATTTTGGGGTGGATTCTTAGACTTTGATGTAACATTGACTATTTTGGAATAAAGGACTTTGGAGAAACTTTTTTTGGCAAGCTGGACAAGGAATTGATGCAGAAGACTTTTCTCAGGATTCATGTGTCGAATGAAGGATCAATAAGTCATCTCTATCTCATGTTTTAAAGTTTTATAATTGTTTACAATATCATCTGTGTTTAATTATCTTAATAATTAAATGAAAAGGAATAAATCATAAGGTACTTAAGTGTAATATGATTTCAGTCATTATTATTTTAAATGTTTTCTTCTAAACTGGTTGTAAACAGTGAATTCTTAACTGCTCCTATTTTACTAGTTTAAGCATTTTTTATTATTTAATAAAGAATTCTTAATTTCTATTTGTTAATAATCACTCAATTTTCCCTCTTATAAATGTGTTGAAAGATTCTTAACTGCCTTTCATCCGTTTGAATTCCATTCCATTTCACTTTAGATCTATGATTGTTTCTAGTTTGATTATCTTGCCCTGATAAGCCATCTTTTGTTGATAAACTCAATCCAGTTCAGCCAATTTTTTGACCCCATTAGCCAAATGGACTAAAACTATTTGATCTTACTCTCAGCTATAGAAATCCATCAAATCAAACAAAATCAAAACCCCTGAACTTCATAACTAGCCTAATACTTCCTAAAACAAAGCTAAATTTTAAAGAGAGAGCCCTCTCTAGATGCAGATTGGCTAGATTCTGCATCTGAAGGTTGGTTTGTGGTTACCTCGGACTCTTTTCCTTTTCCAACAACTTCAAGGAAAATCTGAGTGATAACAAGTGGCGAGGCTCCTAACAACTTCTGACACTCGATTAGTATCTAGAGTTGGATCTATTTCTTGCCCTTATTCTCCATAGCTGGAGGAGAGTGCAACTCTTCCTTCTCGACACAAAGGCTTGTTGGTTCTTATGTATTTTCCACTTTTTTACTTTCAAGTTCTATGCCTTCACACTTTTCTACTCCATTTATAGTTATAACATCTTCATCTACATTTGTTTCACTTGCTGCTGTGTCTGATCGATCATGAAGTTCTTTTGAAGGTATCATTGGGTCAGCTTCCCAAGAATTTTTCTTCCCATGAACATTCTCAGAAGTTTCGTTTACTGAATCAATGTCTGAACAGGTCTACGGACCTTCATGTTCTTCTTCTAAAGCTAGAGACAAGGTTGATTTTTTCTTATCAATTGTGCTTTTTTTCCTTTCTGCATTTTTGTCTATATTCCTGTCATGTTCCAAACCTTCAGCCTCTCTTGCTGCATTAATGAGTAGAACATCTTTCTCATTTATCACATTATCATTTGGAGCTCGTCTAGTTTCTTTGTGGTTTTCATCTGTTGTTATTGTCATGTATTTTGTATGTACCTCATTATTTGTTGGAGACATCCCATCAGCTTTTTTTACTGGAATAATCACTGGTGTTCTGTGTGATTCTTCTGTTTGGTCTACCAATGGTGGATATGAGATTGGTTCTTGCTGGACAATGTTTCTGCTTGCTAGCTCTTTTAGTTATTGAATACCACTTATATGTGTTGCAATTATATTATCAAGGCTCTCCACATTATCTCGTATTCCATCAGTATCTAGAGTTGGATGTGTTTCTTGAGCTTGTACACCTGTAGCTGGAGGAGAGTGTGACTGTTCCTTGTTCACACACAAGCTTGATGGTTCTTCTGCATTTTCCACATTGTTACTTTCAAGTTCCATGGCATCATCCTTTTCTATCCCATTGATAGATATATAGTCTTCATCTAGTTTTGTTTTAGTCGCTGTTGTATGGGATTGGTCATGCAGTTCTAAAGATATCATTGGGTCTATTGCCCAAGCATTTTCTTTCCTGCTAATAGTCTCACAAATTTCATTTTTTGCATTGATTTCTAAACATGTCTGTGAATCTTCATGTTGTTCTTCACAATATAATGACAAGGTTGATAGTTGTTCAACATTTGTGGTTTTTGTCATTACTGTATTTTCATCATTATTCCTTTCATGTTCCAAATTTTCAGGCTCTCTTGCAGCATCAATGAGCATGGCATCTTCCTCAGTTCTCACATTTTCATCTGGAGCTCTACTGGATTCTTTGTGCTTTTCATTTGTAGTTATTGGTAGGTTTATTATTTGTGCCTCATTATTTGTTGGAAACATCCCATAAACTTCTTTTACTAGAGAAATTGAACTTCTTTTTGATACTTCTGTTTGGTTTACCAGATATGGGTATGAGATTGTTTCCTGTTGGTCAATGCTTCTACTATCGGTCTGTTCTAGATCTTGGCACTATGAATTTTGGTTACTACTTGGGATATTTACAAAGTGTTGTTGCAGGGACATGAAAGCCATCATCTGGTTGAACACTTTTGTACTCTCCTTGATTGTAAGTTAGATATGCTACAAACCATCTAATATGGTTAGCTTCCTTTCAGGTAAGGATGGGCTTTCTTGACCCTCTATAACGATGTTTACAATTTGGGGACTGTTGTAGCTCCTAGAATAGTATCTTGGTTTGGTACGTGATGTGGATCTCATGTTTGAGTGTATAGATAGGCCCACAATTAGAATATCATAATATGATTTGGGTGGGAAATCACCACCTCCTTTGTTTCGGTGTTGTAGCAATGAAGATCACTTTGACATTCCTTTTCCAAATTTCCCCCCCAAACAACTCCTAAGGCCTCCTGAAGCTGCCAGTCAAACTGATCCACACAATAGTCATCACTTTGACCCAATACTTGACAAAATCTCGCTCCAAGTTTGATGCCCAATCACTGTGGCAACTATCACTGGTTTAGGGCATCTAACCATGAGGTCTACTCCCTCCTCATTGACTTCACATGCTACCCTATCAATATTTAAAACTGATCCACAAGTTAGGATTCAACATCTACAAGAATGCAATGAAATACATACCTTAAGCTCACTATTTGAGGTCTCCTTCATTACTGTAATATAGACCTGGTTAGGGCATCACACAGTGCATTATTCTAGCCTTCAATTCTACCCAGAATTTCTCTAGATGAAAGTGGTTTCCCTTTCGAAGTACACTTCTCCTCAACGTTGTTGTCCTGGGCATGAACCAACCCTAACACTGCCCTACGCAGCTCTATTTAGGTTGGTTTAGGCTTGTGGCCTTCCCACAACAACCATCTAGGGATGCAACTATCTCTTCCAAGGGTTTAAACACCCTAACATACCCTAAAACATACATAAATTATCTCCTCTTCCTCGGCCCTCTAGAATAGCAAATCAACCTTCATAATAGTCACCAAGTGTGCCCTGAACTACCCTCTTCTCCACGTTGTCAGCCCTCTTATGACTGTAGCCAAAAACATAATTTTTTTTCTCCTCCTTTGTGATGGAAATGACAAGAATATTGAAAATATTCACAAGTGTAGGCCTCCTATGACATGAGACGTAACAAGCCTCATATAACATGAGAGGTAACAATCTAAAGGGCCAAAATTCTCAAAGTGCAGTCTTCTTGGGTGTGGTCTTCTACTGGATTATTTCTCATGCCATATGATGGGTAACATAGTGCACCAATCATGCATTTATTTATTGGTTGAGGATTCCCACCAGCCTGGGAGGATATGTTGTCATTTCCCTACCAAATATGTGAGATGTGCACCCACACATGGGGACACATACCTTGAAAATTACTCATACATACATCAGAAAAACATTTGACAATTTCTGTAAGAGTCTAAGACTCAAACATTCATACATAACTGTGTTAGATGAAATGCTTTTATGATTTTATGTGTTCTATTTCTGTCACTGATAAATGATATAGTCCATTCTCATGTATGCATGAGATTTTTTTATCCTTGTCTCTTTTATCTTAGATGGGACCTAGTTGCATTAAGGATGTGTCCCACCCCTAAGGGATGCATCCACTGATGGATCAATTAGTGGATCTATGCTCACTATCAGTCCCCCCTGAATGGATTCGGCCACCATCATATGCAAAATGAAAGTGGGTTGGCTTAGACTTTAGTGTTTCCATGTCCATGAGGTACAAGGCAACTATTGCAGACATCTCTTTTTCTTTTGGGATGTTACCCACATCCCAGAAAATTGGTGATGTAAATGCTCCTAAAGATGGGTAGATGTCCCTCAGCTATCTTAGGAATTTCTAGTTGCCACCTTTCCAAATTAGTTCCTCTCAAGTGCGCTTGATGAAAAGTGGAAATAAATCTAGCATTCCCTTGGATGTGCTAGTATGGTATACAGAGGAAGGAGAGCAAGTAGTGGTGTTACTATTATAGCTATCAGTAAGTAAAAAATATTGGAACAAATCTAACATTATAGCTATCCACCTTAACTGCATAAGGCTCATTGAATAAATACTTTATATTTATCAACATATGAGGCCACCTTCACTGCATAAGGCCCATTGAATAGTTAGTTAACAATCACTCATTGTAAAAAGGATCAACTTTGTTAATAAGGCCCAAAATAGCTAGTAGGCTCTCATTATAAGTGAGCCCATAGATAGATAAGATTTTCTATGGATATTTATATATTAAGTAGAAGGATATGTAATGTTTTGTCAAGAATTATGTATGTATTTTGAGAATTCCTCTTGGAGGTTGCCCCTTGAAGTGGAAAGTAAACTTAGCTCTCTATTTTTTATCATCAAATAGATCTTTCTTAGGGTTTATTTCTCTTTTCTCTTGTGTTCTTGGGTTCTGCACTACATTTATGTGATTCTCTAAATTGTGGAGTTAATTACACTACAAGGGTGGTGGTTCTTGAGTACATTTCTTCGGATTCACAAGTTGCAAGTATTTTTACAAAGCCCATAGCAAATGAAAATTTTAAGATGCCAAGGGAGAGACTAGGGTTGGTGGATAACACTTTACTTGCAAAGAAAGAATTTATAGTTTTTATCTATTGCTCAATTAGCTCTCTAAGACTGATGGCATATCAATAGGATTTATTTATACCATGTAATGATATGCTTCAACAGATCCATCTTCCTAGTTTCCGATGTGCAACAAAGAGAGAGAAAAGTGATGGATGGACACTAATTTGTTGTGGAAGGAAAGTGGTAATGATATAGAGAGAGAAAGTGAGGGCACATGCATGCTTCCAATTTGCATATACCAGACTCATCCTTGTCCCAAATTTAGAACTATTCTTCAGATTTAGCATTCCAAATAGCTAAAGTTTTCTTTTACCAATTGTAGCATGTAATATCCCCAAATAGGGATAATAGAAAACTAACAATATTTCCAAAACTTGGGCACAGAAAAATTTGAAAATTTATTGGTATATAAAAAATTCTACACTAAACCCAGATTTATATTCAAATCACTGATCTGATTTTTCTTCTAAAGGAAGGTCTAAGTATTTATGAACTTTGAAAAAGTACAACAAATCCATTTATTTCTGCCCAGAAATTCCAGAAATGAAATACAATGACTTTCTTTTATTTTTTTTGAGTTAAAACAAAATTAAGTATGTAAATTTAAACACAAAGTACCTCAGACACTATGTTTTAAACCCTAGTCATCCTCTTGAATGTTCAAAAATATTAGAGCTGTCATTTGTGTGAATACAATTTTTTTCAGTTTCTTATGATTAATCATTAACCTATAAATCTAACAAATCTGTATATGCCCATTACTTCAATAGTTTTGACAGTAGTAGATGCTATTGGTTGCATATTGTTTAGTTGTCATTTATCATTCGTCTCATTTGATTGTACGTCTTTTGTAGGTTGCTGGCCATGTTTTTCTTGTAATAACGTTTTTGGACATTTTTTCTAGCTGGTGCACTTTCTGGAGGTTTCTCTGACACAAGAACTAACTTAGAGGCACCAAAAGTTTCAACATTTTGGATAGCAGTTTCAGAAAAGGAGAATAAAAGTTCCTCCAATGTTTCTATGAAGAATAATGTTGTAAATATTGGTGATGTTGCCAAGGTAGTTGTCAACAAGAAGAAGAAAAGAATATTTTTTCAGTAAGGAAAATGCTGCAGCTCCCACTGGTGATTTATATAGTGCTTATATGGTTCAGGAGGAGAAGGAGGAAGATGTGAACCTTCTAGAACATCGAATGTAGTAATCGATGTTGTCAATAGTAAGAATTCTTCAAAAGAGCCTGAGAAGCAAGTCCTGAAAGAAGTGGATGACTGGGAAGATGCAGCTGAGCTTTCAACTCCTATGATTCAAGTAGCTATTTTAGTTACTAAATGTTCAGGAGACAAAAAGCACTCCAGTGATTTTCTTTTTACAATCAAGGATCAGTGCAAAGATCTACCAAATCATTTTGAAATTTTTCCATACACTGTTGAATTATTTGGAAATTCCCAAGCAATTGGAAGTCATGTAGGAGAGGCTGATGCATTAGCAAGCACTATAAGAGGTCTTAAAAGACAGTTGAGTGGGAATTATCTACTTGAATGTTGTGGGAGAAATATGGCCAGTTTGGATGATGATAAATGGGCCAAGACGGTGGATGCTTTTGCTGTTGGCTGTGATATGCAAATGGATGCGGGTCTAAGTGGTTCCTCTTCTGTGTTTCGACATGGCCAAAGTTATAATACTAGCTTTGCAAGAAATACTTGTGCAACACAAATGAGTATAAATGGCATCCTTCTTGGAGGGCCTTACGTGCAAGAACCATTTCCACAAGTTGGACTAGTGAGAAATAATTCTGATGCTGATAGGTGGCAGTGTGCTTTTGGTTTGTAGAATGGTTTGATTCCTCCTCCATAGCCTTCTCTACCCACAATTCATAAATCAGAGAACTGATATGAAGTGGGCAAGGTTTTTGATGAGGATCAGTTGAAAAAATAACAAATTAAATCCATCCTTAATAAATTAATGCCCCAAAACATGAAAAACTTTTTGAACAGGTCAAGGAAGTGAACATTGACTCTACATCACGTCTTCATGGTATAATATCTCAAATATTTGACAAAGCCTTGATGGAGCAGACTTTTTGTGAAATGTATGCAAAATTCTGTTTTCAGCTTGTTACAGGATTACCATAATTTTATGAAGATAATGAGAAGGTTTTTTTCAAGCGAGTCCTTTTGAAAAAATGTTAGGAAGAATTTTAAAATTATGAAAGAGAAGAGGTAGAGGCTAAGAAAGAAGAAGAGGATGGTGAAAAAAATCCTTTCAGTAGAATAAATACAGGAGAAGGCAGCTGCAACACAATGATGAATGCTAGAAAATATAAGGTTTATTGGTGATATTTATAAAGAAAGTATGTTGACCGAAAAAATTATGCATGCATTCATAAGGAAATTAATTGGTGATTTTCAGCATGCAGAGGATGAAAATGTTGAAGCTTTGTGCAAAATGATGAGCAGTATTGGTCATATGATTGACCATTCAAAGGCCAAGGAACATATTTATGCTTACTTTGATACGATGACAACAATTTCCAATACCCAAGGGCTTCCCTCTAGGCTGAGGTTCATGTTGAAGGATTTGATTAATCTGAGGAGGAATGGATGGCAACAAAGGTGGAAATTTGAGGGCCCCGAGAAAATAGAGAAAGTGCATCGGGATCCTATGCAAGAACTACATGGACAGGGAGGCCACTCTCGAGGTACCAATATGGGACATGTAGGTCAGAGACTTGTGACACCACTTGATCATGGTGTGAGAGGACATGTGATGCCACCTTACATGACATGTGCACAAATGGGTTCACTTCCACATATGGGTGGAATTAAAGGGCCACAACCCCATATGGGACCACATGATTGTGGATTCACTAATCAAGATGCTCAGATTGTGGATTGGGCTTAATTTGAAAATTGGTCTATGCCAAGCCCTTCAACACACAGAGCTTCTGATGATGGCCACTTGACTCTTGGTCCTAAGGGAGGACTTGGAAAGGGAATAGGAGAGAGGGCTCAACCTCTACCATATGGTAAGAGTGCTCTAGCAGATATTCCACTATTCACATCTTTGAGTAATAGACGAATAAGTGTATGTCCGATTTTAGGTTGCAGTTCTAACCGAACGCCAATTGGTATGAGAGATAAAATTTTGACAAGGAATTATGCTGCAAAAAGCATTTATTTGCAAAATCATGTCTCCAAGAAATAAATGTTTTGGATAATGACATAAGAAAGTTTAAGAATTCATACTCATCAGGTAACAGAGGTGGGAAGACTGTAAATGTTGATTTTCAACAAGTGATAAGGTTGCGTCAATCATGGCAAAAACATAGTGGTTGAAATAAGGGTCAAACCATGCTGCCAATAGGAAAATAATCTGCGTGAAGGGGTGGGTGACATTTCGGTTGGAAGAAAAGGATCTACCAGCATCACCTCGAAGAATCACGCAGTTTCAAGAGAATTTTGTTGGGAGAGGTTGGAAGGTATGGTCAAAAGTCGTTGGTGGAAGAACTGTGGCCTGCATGCAAGCCCGCACTCGAAAAAAACAAAACCACAAGAAGCATAAGGCAGAAACTCACTAAGAAGGAAGAAACACGTGCTAGACTAGTCGAAACCACTTAGCTATTGAGAAATCGTGAGGCAAAATACACACAAATGATTGATATAAGGGCAACTATCAACATAATTATTTTGTGGATGGAGGAGTGCTATCAGAGCCAGCTAGACCTGTGTCAGTGCAAGTTTATTAGCCATCACACATGCGGTCGAGTAACCTAGTTGAAGTCATAGTGACGTGCCATTAGGCACAATATGACTGAGAATTTGAGAAACTCTAGTTGACAAGCTGGGAAGCGCATAGATCGTAGTCATAGGTAAGTAGGTGGACTGTGAGGTCAGGTGCAGGAGCCTGCATCAAACTTCTTGTGCCTACATCCAAAATAGTCTTTCCTTCAAAATGATGCATGTTCTCAAGTATAGTTTTTTAATAAGCATACATCCTCACATGTCACATTTGGGAAAAGAGTTGTAGGGAATCTCCACAATCTCTTACTGCCCATGTCTTTCCTTCTACCAAATCACTAACATTTGTGCATAGCCTTTACTAAATAGCCAGTCTTTTCTCTCTTCAACATCTCATAATTACAATGAACAATTTCCTCAAGATGGTGTTTATCAACAAACTCTGCCTCATGAGAAGTTGTCTCATTTTGAGGAGCAGTTTTCTCATTAACAGACCATTTTGAGGGACTTTATAAAGAGGATGATAGAATAAATTTAAGAGAGATAATTAAAGATGACTTCATATTTCCCAGTTTTGTAGGTGAGGTGGGTAATGAGGCGTTGATGAATCAAATATCAATGGAATAATTACAAACAGTTTTACATTGTTTCCAAAAGTATAAGAACCCTCAGCCACTTCGCAGGACAATATAATTCTTCTAGGGGTTCTATGAATTCCTTCAAATAGAGCAACTAAGAATTGTTGACAAATTAAAATACACATGCATGATTTGGGAGCTTTCAATTCAACATTTCAGGCTTTAATCCCCAAAAGTAGACAAGAATGAGATGATTTCAAACCCATATCACTATATAATTGCATCTACAAAATCATTGCAAAAACTAGTGCATGTAGGGTCAAAATCCCCTAAGCTGATTCTATGTCATTAGAAGAAATTTTCATCCTTCTTGGGAAACAAATCCATTATGGAATAGGAGTAGCCCAAGAAGAAATTTATAACATCAAACCAAAAAATTACAAGCAATGTTAGTGATTTTGTCTTTCCAAGGCATATGATAGAGAAAATTGGCTTTATTTAGGGCTACTCATCCATATAGGGTTCAATGTGCAATTGGTTAGCTAGATAATGAATTGTCTTTCCTCAATATTTTTGCAATTCTAATTAATGGCTCAACCTATTCTTCTATCATGCCTACAAGAGACCATGGGTAGGTATGACTAATGGCTCCTTTTCTATTCTTGACTGTAGAGTAGGTGGTCTCAACGGAGTCATAACAGAAACAAATCAGATTCAAATTTTATAGATGTAAAAGATAAAAATAAATTTCAATGTCTTTGTTTGATTGTTACTTGACTTTGCTGTGGGTAGGTTACAAGAAATGTGATTAGAAAAAGGACGGGGAAACAATGCATATCACGTCTTGGATATGGTTCATCCGTTGTTAGAGATCACGTAGCCACTTGAGCCATCGACTTTGGAAATGTTTCTAGTAGGAATTCTTATGGTTTTTAATGTTGTGATTATTTGACCTCATGGTTATTTTGGGCAAGAAAATGTTTTAGGAATGCCAGACACGACATTGGTGGATAGGTAAACAAATATTTTATAATTGCAATTTCCATTCCATGATATCCTCTCTTTATTGTTTGATTGTATTTTGGATGTTTCTTTTGATTTTATTTTGTCTTTTAACTATGAAATTGAAAATACTTAGTATCATGTTCATTGAAACAAAGACCAAAGCTTGAAGATGAAATTAGTATTACACTATATTGATTGCAATCCTTATAGCTATTTTGTATTAAAATATTTTCATGACTATCAGAAAAAGTTACTTTCATGTTGTTATTTGAGTACATGTTGTTTATGTACTTGACTAAGTTCATGGGTTAGAAAATGAAATGTTGTTCTAAATAAAATGACAAGGATTAAACATCACACCTCATATTATTTGTTTTCACAAGTTATCTACAGCTTGAGCTTTTTAGCGTATAACTTAGTTGATATGATTTTTGTTAAGCTTTCCTTGAAATTTGAATACTAAGTTACTAAGGTGTTTTTTTCCATATATGGTGACATTTTATTTTCTTTGTTTATACAGGTTATCTTTCCACATTGTAGTGGCCATTATCGCCCCAATGAAGAAAATTTGTTCGAGTTTCTTACTTATATGGGGAAAAATGTTGATGTTGAGGTATATGTCGTATAAATTATTTATAGTCTAATTTAGTTTATATTCTAGTGTTCATTGTCTTTCATGTCTTACACTCTACATTGTATCTTCTTTTGTTTTCAAAAAATGAACTGAGTATTGATGGTAAGAAGCATGAATTGAAAAAAGAGGGGAGAAATAACATTGGAGCAACAACTGCAAAAAGAGAGAAAGAGGAGAACTGGCCTGGTGATACCCTTAGAGCCAATATCCCACATAAGACACACATATAAAGACTGATGGTCAAGTCTTCCGAGTTTGTGAATTCACCTATAATGCCTTGAAAACACAACGATAATGTTTTGAAGTGATGAAACATCATTTTGTGTGTAAATTGTAGTCCAACCAATATTAAGTTGGAAACTCATATTGCAATACTTTAACATTTCATATAATATAATTTATGTGGTTGAAATTATTTATAGTTGCATTTGATATTTTTTAGTATTTTAATTAACATATGCAACTTTGTGTTTTCAGATTAGATGAACATGCACATTTTATGTCATTTTTTATATCATACAAATTAATTTGTGTTGATTAATAATAAACACGATCAATTTGAAACTACTAAATTAGTAGTTTATATTGATTAATGATGGACACAAATAAAATGAATATACGACTAAATTAGTCATTTATAATGATTATTAATAAAAGTAAATGAAATGAATATAAACTACTAAATTAGTTGTTTATATAATGAATATGAAACTAAAAAAAAAAGATAAATCACTACTGCAAATGATACATTTGTGATTACAAATGACGACTAAATTTGGCATATATACGACTATTAGTAGCTAATTTGCAGTGTCTTATAACACAGCTTAAATTTAGTCATATTTCTTCGGTCATTAATTGGTTTCAAACTATGACGAAAACTTGCATATATATGACTATTAGTAGCTAATTTACAATATCTTATAACACGACCAAAATTTTGGTCATATTTCTTTGGTCGTTAATTGGTTTTCTCGAGTGATCATATAGTAATATATTTTGTTGTATATTTTTTCATTAATTGTGACAATTAATGACCAAAGAAAAGATTAAATCAATGATGAAATCAATGACGAAATCAGTGACTAAATTAATGATCAAATCAATCACTAAATTAATGACCAAATCACTGACAAAATTAATGACCAAATATACTACTAGACAACAAAATTGAGATAACCAATTAATGACTAAGCTAAAAACAACTAAAATTTGGTCGCATTATAAGATACTGTAAATTAGCTATTATTGGTCACCGACTAAAAAATAGTCATTTATATGCAAATTTTAGTCGTTTTTTTAGTAATTAATTAGCCATTTTCTACTAGTGAGATAATAAGTTTGGAAACAATTAGTTGTTCACCTTCATTTTCAGTTTTTACATAGGTAGAACTAGTAGAGTAACATTCAATTCCAACTAAGCCAAAGTTAGTCCCCCACCAACAACCTTACCCTATTCAAAAACGGAATTAGGATGTTTCGGAAAAAGGAGTCAAAACAAATCAATCTCCGACCTAGTCAATGTTAATGGAGAAAATCTTGTTGAAAAGAATTTAATGGAGAAGACAACACTATATGATGAGAAACTCTTTGAGGATTCAAGAATATAGGCCCAATATTATTTGTATGAAAAAATCGATGTGTAAATTTGTTAATGTTGTTAAATTGTACAACGAGAAAATTATTTTAGAATAACCTTAATCAAAAGAATCTATATTTAGGAAAAGTCATTAATTCAATTAGATCCCAATATACAACTTATCACTTCTTGAAGAGTTGTTCATATTGAGAAGTATAGAGAATTTTTTTAGGTATTATTTATAAAACCGATATTTGTTCCCTTCATACCATTTCATCCGCAAACATAATTCATGTGGATTTTTTTAACACCCATTGAAGAAGAATATATTCCTTTTCATGATTACTTCTTCGAAACTGAGAAGATATCAACTGATGAAGGCTCGCATAAAAGGATAATTTTTGATGAAAATAATGAACCTCCTATTCAACAAACACTTATTTGGGATGCCTTTAACATAATGATGAATAATTTGTAGTAGAATTTGTTGGCTCTATGAGTTTCTTTGCTCCAATAAATATTTGGTTTGTTAATAATTTGATGTATACATTAAAACAAAAGCTTCAAGAATATTTTCATCCATGAAAAACTCAGTATCAACAATAATATTATAAGGAAATGGTATATTGGGAGGGAAAAGTAAAATAAAAAATGTAAAAACTGATACCATTACCATAAGAGATGAAAAATTTGAAAATTTTAAATTTATAGGTTACTCAACTTCAAACCCTTGCATTGATATTAAGTTTTCCAAAAGAACATTCCTAAATTCTAATAAAAAAAATCAGGTTGCTTAGTAT
>CM076570.1:963815600-963845600 GCA_034641835.2 Pinus albicaulis | reverse complement strand
CATTTTTTCATTAAAAACTCATAAGAATTTCTAAATACTGAATCTCTCTACCAAAATAGATAGAAAAGAGATAAAAATAAATAAATTATAGCCTATCTATTTCCATGTCACATCTCTATATGTATGTAGATTCTCTACCAAAATAGATGCAATAGAAATAAAAAAATGGAAAAAGTTATAGGTATCTATTTTCCTATCTATTTGATAAGTTTAATAATTAATCTTTTTAATTAAAAAAAATAATAATTCAAATTCATATATTAAATGAGCCAACAATTTTGTCAAACTCCACTCAACGTCTCTCCCCACTTTCTCAATTCAAAATGTTTTCAATATGTACTCAATATCTCTACCCACTTGCTCAATTCTTATCCAAAACATGTAAAGTCTCAATTAGTTGTGAGATTAAAAACCTCATTCGGATATTATCATTTCTTCAAACACCCACACCCCAGGCTAATGGAAGTCATCGTTATCCAAATTATTAATTTGGGTTTAAGAGAAGCAACCACAAAGAAGATGGTTGGTTTTGTGGCCATGCTTTGGGATGACGCACCACATGTCACCTTCTATGTGTAGCCTCCGCTCCTCCAACCCTTGTCACATGAACCAGAATAAATCAATCCTCTGACCCTTATTCATTCACGATTTGATATAGTTGAATGGTGTTCTTATTGAGTATGACAACATCAAAATGTATTTCTCTAATTCTTTTGGCGATGGCCATGGCAGGCACCCCCACAGGCACCCATGCCGTGGACTTTGTAGTTACGGTTTCAGGTGACAACAGGGGAAGAGATTCAAGAAAGAGGTAGGGAGGGACTATGCAGTGCAGACCTTCGACCAGTAATCGCCCACTGACAATGTGACAAAGGTAGATATGCAGTACATTGTAGATATACATATATAATTATTAATTATACACCTACATGTAATGGTGGGAAAACAAAGAATAATGTATTGAGGCATGCCACACAGACACACATAAATGACATATTTAATTTAATTAAATTGACATCTTTAATTTAACTAAATTTTAGAGGATATTAATTTGTAATAGTGAAGTTTAAAGTGAACAAAATTGATATTATTGGAAAAATTTTACTGAGAAAAACATGATAACCTCTCAATCAAGTTTAAAAGCTTGAAGGAAAGCTAATTTTTTTACCTCATTTCTCTAATTGTATGAAGGAGTTTGGGTTAGGAGAGTGAATACATCCTCGACGGTAAGGGGGTGTGTTTAGAGGTGGTACCAAAATATCGAGATTCAACACTTGACTTTATGGGCTCTATCATGGGAAAAATAACGAAAAGGTTCTTTCCAAGCCCTTGGTATAAGTACGGAGTTAATAAAATAAAGAGACTTCATACTAAATTTTAGAAACTGGATAAAAAAATGTTTATTCTTTAAAAACTTATTTGTGATTGATTAATATGTGATCTAACAATTTGTGTTGAATCATATATTTGTTTTACTATGCATGCATATGTAGTAATGCTAATAACTTGATGTTTGTTTGATATTTATGTGTTAACATGAATTTTTGTTTCATCTAGCCCTATCATAACAATTCAACAAGAGTAATTCCTTGGTCATGATTTTTTTATCTATTTATGTTATAATGTACCTAATAACTGTGTGTGAATCACAACACATCACAAGAAACAAAGGAAAATGAGAAACAAAAGAATGAGTAATAAGATGATTTAATATAGTTTTGACAAGTCACAACATGGGCATGAAGAAGTTTCATTGGAGAACAATATAGGAGAAAAATCTCCTGACTAAATGGATACCTTGAGGAACCTAAGGGCTCAGATTAGAAGTTGTAAGGTTGATAATGAGAGGCTAGCAAGGGCTCAAGAAATCAAAGATGAGGTAAATGTAGTGATTGTTGGCAATATGATGCAGAGTGTTGTCCTTGACGGCAACCCACTTGATAGAGTGTTGTCCTTGAATGGAAACCCACTTGATGAAGATGATGGAAACCTACTTGATGAACTTGTTAAATGAAGTAAATCTGATGTATCTACAGAGAGTACAGAAGGTAATTTAGAAAGGAATTCGATATGTACTAGATCTATGATGAAAAGAGTATGTCTCAAGGAATACGTGGTTTTGTCTAGGAGAAGTCGCGTATGCACGCGGGTAATAACGTGCCAAGTCGCGTATGGGAAAAAGCGCTCATAAAGTGCAAAACCAGGGGTAACCACCATGGTATTGACCCATTGTATTGGGTAATGATTCGTCTAAATGACCCCGTCCAGGAATATCATCGGAAGTAATGTGGTTTTGGCTCATGGTATTGAAAAAGGGTAAACCTATATAAGGAGAAGAAATTCATTGTGCAAATCATGAGTGAGGGTGCAAGATGTCTGAGCTTGAATGAATACTTCTCTCTGAAGTATATCTGAATGGAAAGGTTTACAGTTGAATGATAGATCTGAATGCATGAAGCACCTATGAAGAAAATGATGAAGAAGGGAATCTAGATCTGAAATGTATTTGTATTTGCTACATCTGTTTATGGAATGATTAGATCTGAGAGGAGGCGAACATATGTCTGACGTAAAGGGTAAAATCTGTGTGATGTGTCTGTTCTGAAGAATTGCAATGACCTAAATGTCTGAAGAACCATACGCTAGTTTGCCGCAGAAGAAGCGCGTATATACGCGGCTTCGCTGAAGAGAAAGCGCGTATGCGCAGTGAAATTAGCTCTGTAATATGTACAGAAGTATACGCGGGTTTGTATGGTAGAAGGCGCGTATATACGCGGGATCAGTGATAGGAAAGCGCGTATGCAAACTAGGGTTTGCTGAAGCATGGGGTATGAAATGTCTGATCTGTTCTACTGTGTTACTACTATCTGTATTCTACAGTTCTGAGTTCTCTATATCAGTTTGGTTGTATGATTAAGCTTAAATGTGTAAAGTGGGTCCAGTCTGAAAATATTATGAAACGAGGCCTACAAGTTGTACTCTATTTGATTTGTTGGATCCAGTGTGAAAATTGATGAAACGTGGTCCATAGAGGTGCTGAGGGTTGTATTCTTCAGTCAGGGGGTCGTAGCTCCCTTCCAGGTGAGGCTGGTAAACGAGATCAGGGGGTCGTAGCTCCTTTCCAGGAGAGGTTGGTAAACGAGAGCAGGGGGTCATAGCTCCCTTCCAGGAGAGGCTGGTAAACGAGTGCAGGTGGGTTCCTGCATGCTGGTAGGAGGTTGCGCCAGCACATATGTTGTAAGATGTTTTCTCTATAATAAAATATTGAAGGCTGAGCAACTGCAGCGGTGGTTTTCTCCCGACTTGGGTTTCCACCTAAAATCCTGGTGTTCATGTGTGATGCTTATGTGTGATAGTTTATTCTGTTCTTACTGCACATGTTTACTGTTTATAGAACATCTAATGAATGAATGATGGAATGATATAAGTGAAGAATTAATGGCATAATTAGATCTCTGTGTATACACGAGTTTTATGAAGGATATCCGCGTGTATACGCTAGTTGGCTTCAACAAAGTAGCGTATGGGTTTTAGAGCATGAAAAAGTAAAAAGTTTTAGTTTGCCCTAAATACTGATTCACCCCCCCCTCTCAGTATTTTTCCCAACAATTGGTATCAGAGCAGGTTCTTCTGCAGAAGCTTGATCGCTTGAAGGAGATTCGTCGCAATGGGAAGTCTTGAAGGAGTAATGTCTCTAAAGCCACCTCTATTCAATGGAAGCAATCTGATATTCTGGAAGGTACGAACAAAAGCATATCTGCAAAGTCTTGGTGTAGATGTATGGGCAATCGTGGAAGAAGGCTATCAATATCCGACAAGTATTCCTACTGATGCAGCTAAAAGGAAGAAGTATGAAATCAATGCCAAAGCAGTGAATGTCTTATTAGGAAGCATGTCTGAATCAGAATTTGCTAAAGTGATGCAGCTACATTCAGCAAAAGAAATATGGGACAAAATCGTTCTAAGCTATGAAGGAGACACAAAGGTAAAAAGTGCAAAACTCCAAACTCTTAGAATTGAATATGAAAATTTGAAGATGCATAGTGATGAGAGTGTTGCCAGTTTCTTTCTTCGTCTGGATGATATTGTAAATTGAATGAGAAATTTGGGTGAAACCATAACTGATACTACTCTGGTGGAAAAGGTCTTAAGATCCTTGACTTCGAAATTTGACTCTAAAGTTTCGGCTATTGAAGAAAGGCAAGATCTGCAAACTCTTACTATTGTTCAATTACATGGTATTCTGACTGCTTTTGAAATGAGACAAGGAGGTCCTTCTCAAATCAAAGAAGCTGTTTTTAAGGCGTCTGCAAAAGGAAAATAAAAGGAAGTTGTCAAGGAATCCAGCTATATATCTGAAGAAGAAGAAGAAGCAAATTTTGTAAGAAGACTCCAACTAGGAACCAGAAGGTTCAAAGGTAAGCTTCCTTTCAAATTTTTTTATTGTGGAAGAGTTGGTCATTATGCTGCAAAATGTCCTTATAAAGAAACATCTGCTAAAGGAAAAGAAGTAGCAAGAAGGAATAAGAATCGATCTAGCACAAGAAAAAGTTACTATATTAATGAAGACAGTGATGGGTTATCTGATAGTGAGGAAGAATGTGAAAAAGATATTAAACTGCTCATGGCAAAAGAATCTAGAGAAGAAAAGGATACTTTTGTGGATGCTCTGGAAGACAATGATTTTCTTGAAGAAAACAATAAACTCAAAGTAAGCCTAGAAGAAAAGAACATAATCATAGAGACTCTTGAAAATCAGCTTGAAGCAAAGGAAAAATGCATTGAGGAATTGGAGTGTGAAGTAGTAAGTCTAAGGAAAGATAATGAGAAAGTAAAAACTCTCAATCTTAGATTTGCTAAAGGTTCAGAAACCTTAGATGATATTATCAAGATACAACGGTCTCCTCTTATAAAAACAGGTCTTGGATATACTGGGGAATCTTCCCAGACTTCAGCACCAAATTATCTGAAAGCAGCCACAGCTGGTTCACTACATTCATCCACTCAGCAAGGGAACAAAGGATCTTTCCAGGTAAAGCATGATCATCTCAATTCAAGGAACACTAACAGGGAGATCTTTCAAAGAATCTACAACCAATAGGTAAATTCAAATAGAAGATTTCATGATCGCAGAAATTTCTACTTCAATGGACAATGTTTCTCATGTGACAATTTTGGTCATAAAGTTGTTCAATGTGTTGCATATAAAACCATCATGACAAAAGAAGCAAGAAAGAAAAGGATGAATATTGAACCAAAGAGGAACACCTATAACAACTTTTCTCCTCTGCAAAACGAAGTTGAATGTACTTATTGCAATAAATTTGGTCATGAAGAATCTGAATGCAGGAGCAAGGTCCAGCCAAAAGAACATGTTCCCTCAAGCTCTAAAGTGTGGAAAAAGAAAGAAATACTGGTTGAAAATTGTGGGATAGCGTTATTTGCAGAAGGTGAAGAAAATCAATGGTACATTGATAGTGGGTGCTCAAGAGACATGACAGGTGACAAAAGCAAACTTCTTGCATATAATGCTCTAGAAAAGGAAAAGAAAGTTACTTTTGGAAATGATACTCCTGCTGTAATTAAAGGAAAAGGGTCAGTGTTTCTAAAAGAAAAGGTAAAGGCTAATGATGTCATGTATGTGGATGGATTAAGGCATAACCTCTTAAGTGTAAGTCAAATGTGTGATCAAGGAACATAAGTGGTCTTTAGTTCAAAAGAATGTGTGGTTCGTGATCTTGATACAGGTAAAATTATTATAAAAGGGAAAAGAAATCCAAGCAACCTGTATGTTCTGAATGGAAAATATCAATGTTACTTGAGCAAGTCTTCAGAAAATTGGCTATGGCATATAAGGCTGGGGCATCTGAACTTCTCTCAAATCAACAAAGCAAGCAGACTTCAAGCTGTTCGTGGTCTTCTCAATATTAATCTACCAGAAAGCATCATATGAAAATCTTGTCAATTCGGTAAGCAGACCAGAGTATAATTTAATGCCAAAGAAGGATCATCAAGTGAGCCTCTTGAACTCATTCATACTGACATATGTGGACCTATGAGGAAAAATTCACCACGTGGGGAAGAATACTTGTTGTAGCCCAGAGACACCACGCCAACCATCATCGCCACCAAAACCAAAATAGGCCCCCTCCCCACAACTCGGAGTATCTTAGAAACGTGAATAACCGTGAAAGACACCGAGATGAACACCCCCACCATCATGAAGGAGCATCAGTGTCGGGGACGGGAAGTGAGTCCGAGGCAGAAACTCGATATCATCAACACCCCAGGAGGGCGCAGCCACTAGCCTGGATGGCTCAATCCCCGTTGGCCCTTTTAGGTCCTCTCCATGATATGCCTAGACACCCGGAGAAGCATCTTCCTAAGTTCGATCCTGAGAAAGGCACCTCAACGGAAGATCATATTAGTAGTTTCTATCTATCTCTACAAATCATGAGAGTTCAGTCCGAGGATGTTGTATGTTGACTGTTCCCACACACTCTTGAAAACCATGCAGCCACCTGGTATCGTTCCCTACCCAGTGCTTCTATTACATCATGGGACAAGTTCCGTCGCGTGTTCCTGCAAAAGTTTGCAGAAGATAAGACACCCTCTATGCTCCTCACAGAGTTAAGCACCATCAGTGTCATAGAAAAAAGAAGGTTAAAGACTTTAACCAACGCTTCGCTACAATATTACAAAAATTTCCCCCAAACTTAGCATTGGACGACTCTATCACCATCGACTACTATACTAAAGCTCTCCCTAGGGATATCTCCGTTTTCGTCAAACGTGAAGCTCGCGCTACCCTTACAGCAAATTACGTTGCTGCTCTCGCGGTAGAGAAGGACATGTTGTCGATAGGAGTCATGGACCACGAAGGAAAGGATGATCACAAACCAATCGCTAAAAGGGGTCACTCTTCCACCCCTAATAGAGAGAAAGAAATTTTGGATTTCGAGAGTATGGCCAAGACCCTCAAACTACTAACGAATGAGGTCTCTGACTTAAAGAGAAAGGGCATTGAAACCTCAACTACTACTAAACCCCCAAAACCCTTTTTCAGAAAAAGTAATCCCAACACCAGCAGACCTCCGTCAAACTCCAGCGCCACTCTCAACGTGGAAGAGATAGGGAAAGATAATTTTTGCTCTTTTCACCAAGCTGCCCACTCTGAAAAAATGTGCCCGCAATGGATTGGCAGCATGACCGCGGTGGTTAACCAACTTTTGGATGACCAAACCCCTGTAAATCAGACAGAGGATGATGTTTCTGATCAAGATGAAGGTTCGATCCTAGATGAGGAACCAGGGGCATCTGTCCTAACTTTTGATATAATCTGCGGGGGGGGAGTCTTGTTCCCATTGATATCAACATGGCAGGCAGTCCCAAGGCTCAACCCATTCGAAATTGTAGTCTTAGAAGCAAAGGATATGTCCCCGAACAATCATATGAAGACAAGAAAAGGGATTTTCTGAGGAAAATTCTTCCCCCTGGAAACGAAGGACAAGCCACACCGGAGAAGCCCACAAATAGTAATAGCAAAGAAAGTCAAAAGAGCAAGCTCCCGGTAGAATCCCCGAAAACCACTACCAAACCTAGTCCCCAAACTGATACTAGCTACAACATCGTGGAGGACATGAAAAAGACCAGAGCTAATATCTCACTCTACGAGCTGGCCCGCATCACGAATCAAAAGTAGCTTATTCTAAAAGCTTTCGCCCACAACCCAGATACGAAAACTGTCAGCAACACATCTGCACAAACCAGTCGAGATATCCAGTCTATAGTGAACGCTATCAACACGAATTCGAGAGGATCCACCCCTCCCTTCCTCTTGTCTTTTGAGATTTTTAACTTCAACGTTCACAACTGTCTTGTTGACTCTGGCGCATCCACGAACGTCATGCCTCTATCTGTCTGTAAGAAACTCAACATCTGCCCAGAGAAAACCGACGCAAAAATCATTCAACTTGACAGATCGCAAGTACCAGCCGTTGGAGAATTAAACAATGTCATCATCCGCCTTTCATCTGACTCTAGAGTCCATCAATGCATCGATATTGTGGTTGTTTACATCCCTGAAGCCTATGGTCTACTACTTAGCAGAGACTGGTCTAGCAAGTTGCAAGGATACTTTGCCACAGATTGGTCCCACTTATGGCTTCCTTACAAGGGGAGAAATAACCAAATCAGGGTCGAAAGCGAACCATACATGAAACACACTGTAACTGATTTGGATGCCACAAATGAACCCATCAGCTTTTCCCAGGAGGAACTTGGTATGTGTTTCCTAGAGGCTATTTTTGGATGTCACCAACCTCCTCAGTCTTCAGTAGGCCCCGAGGTCCAATCTGAATTGGCACTCGTCGCAGAAGAGCAAGCCCAAGCTGTCTTACACCAAGCCGAAATTCCTCCGCAATCCACTACCCCCAAGGGCCCGGAAAGTGACATATGGACCTTCTATTACGACGGTTCCAAAAATCTCAATGGTTCTGGCGCAGGCTGCGTCTTGCTTGACCCTCGCAAGAAAAAATTCTTAATCTCCTGTCGGCTGGAGTTCCAATGCACCAACAACACTGCTGAGTATGAGGCTTTGATCCTTGGGCTTAAAAAGGCGCTGGATTTGAAAGTAAAGTGCTTACAGGTCATTGGAGACTCCGAGATTATCACTTGGCAGGTACGCAATACTATTCACTGTTTGTCTCCACATTTAAAGGCATATCAGCAAGAGGTATGGCGATTAATTTCTGCTTTTGACGCTTTTGGAATTAAATCTGTTCTTAGAATGCATAATGCAGCGGCAGATACTCTGGCTAATGCTGCTGCCAGATTTACCACTTTGAGGGATGGTTTTTCTATTGAAGTTATATATAAACCCTCCGTGCCAGACAATATCACTAATTTTCGCGTTTTCGATGATGATCAACAGGTGCTGGATTTTATGTGTAACTCAGAGATATTCAAAGATGCTGCTATAGATGAAGATGAGCACGACCAAGCTATGCAAAAGGAGTACGAGCAAGTCAAAGGAAACCCCATGCCTAAAGGGGTGGTATCACTTGAGAAGCTTTTCGATTTGCAAAATTGTTTCCATGGGCCCCCAAATGCCAAAGTACAGAGCTCTATCTTAGCCCATTGACAAGTGAACTTGGGATCAAAGGATAATCCTAAATTCGTCAACCTTGGGAAAGACTGCACTCCCCAAGAGGCTCAGGATTTCACTCAGCTATTTCGCAAATATCGTGACGTGTTCGCTTGGACATATGAGGACTTACGCACATACGATACTCGAATCATACAACATGTGATACCCATCAAAGAAAATATAAAACCTTTCCAACAAAAGCTCAGGAAAGTACATCCTATGATGGAACCATTGATTCTGAAGGAACTCAAAAAAATTTTAGATGCACGCATTATCTTTAAAGTTCGCCATTCCACATGGGTGTCCAATTTGGTTCCGGTACGGAAGAAGTCAGGTGAAATCCGCTTATGTGTGGATTTCTGAAACTTAAACCGGGCCTCGAATAAAGATAATTACCCGGTGCCCCCTATGGAGAAAATATTACAAGCAGTGTCCGGGTCAGAAATGTTCTCTTTGTTGGACGGATTCTCTGGCTACAATCAAGTACTGGTGGCTGAACCAGATAGGTTAAAAACTACCTTCCAGACTAAGTGGGGAACATTCGCATTTAGGCGTATGCCCTTTGGATTAATCAATGCAGGAGCAACTTTCCAAAGAGCTATGGATATAGCATTCAGGGGTTTGATAGGCTAGAGTGTGGTGGTCTACTTGGATGACGTTACTGTGTTTTCTAAACATCGGGGGGATCATTTCCGTCACCTCAGACAGATCTTCGAAAGGTGCAGAAAATACGGTATCTCGCTCAACCCAAAGAAGAGAATTTTTGCCGTAGCAGAAGGAAATCTGCTGGGTCATATCATAACTAAGCAAGGCATTGTCGTTGATCCAGAACGTGCGAAAGCCATTGCTCAGATTCCTCCCCCCAGTAGTAAGAAAGAAATGCAGTCCTTTTTGGGTAAGATCAATTTTGTACGTAAGTTTATATCAGATTTCGCCCAGATAGTTAAGCCACTACAGGGAATGATTAAGAAAAATGCTACCTTCAAATGGAATCAGCCCGAAAAGGAAGCTTTTGACCAAATCAAGAAAGCTATAGCCGAAGCACCTTCCCTCCAGAGCCCAGATTTCGGCAGAGATTTTAGCTTGTATACTTTCGCTTCGGATTCGTCCCTAGCAGCTGTACTCACACAAAAGGACAGAAATAATGACGAGCGCCCCATTTCATTCATGAGCACTGGTTTGCAGGGAGCTGAATTAAATTATCCTGAAATTGAAAAATAGGCCTATGCGGTATATAAAGCGGTCAAACATTTCAGACCGCACATCTTAAAAAACCATGTCACAGTTTACGTTCCCCACCCAGCTGTTCGCTCACTGTTCATGCAGCAGGAGTTGGGCGAGAGATGAGGGAACTGGGTTGCGTGTATGCAAGAGTATGACTTAGATTTTAAGTCAGCATGCACAGTTAAAGGGCAAGGTCTATGCCAAATGGCTGCAGAGGCCGCAAGTTCCCACCAGATTGAAGAAGATAATTGGGAGCAAGAAATTGATATGTACCAAACTGACGTCATGCCTCAGATAAGGAACCCTTCTTGGTACTCGGATATTTCGGGATATTTGGCACACGGTGTGTTGGACCCAGCTCTAAATGCCCGGCAGAAACGTGCAATCAGACTCAAAGCTGCGTCTTACCAGATAATCCAAGGGAAGCTTTTCAAGAAACATTCCGATGGGGTCATGTTACGCTGCCTGGAACATGATGAAGCTCGGAAAATCTTAACCGAGCTGCACGATGGACCAGCAGGAGGTCATTTTGCCGGGGATACCACTGCCCATAAAATTATGCGTGCATGTTATTATTGGCCAACCCTTTTCAGAGATGCCCATGCATATGTTCGGAAATGCATTCAATGCCAGAAATTCGCAAATCGAGAAGCGCGTCCCGCCGCCCCTTTGTTGTCAGTAGCAGTAGAAGAACCGTTCCAACAATGGGGGCTGGACGTCATTGGTGAGATCTTACCCCACTCTTCTAAGCAACACCAGTACATACTAACGGCTACTGATTATTTCACAAGGTGGGTTGAGGCAGTACCGTTACGCCAAATCAACGATCAGGAGGTAATGCAATTTGTCACTCATTCCATCATTACCAGGTTTGGCGTTCCAACTTCCTTGGTTTTTGATAATGCAACGTATTTTTCATCTTTTAAATTATATGATTTTGCTTAGGAAAATGGCATTGTTCTTAAACACTCTGCAAAATACTATCCCTAAGGAAATGGTCTAGCGGAATCAACAAATAAAAATCTGATTCGCATCATTAAAAAGACCCTTCTGTCTCACCAACGCAACTGGCACAATGCCCTCCAAAATGCACTCTGGGCTGATCGCGCCACCCCTAAGTCCTCAATAGGCACCTCACCATATTTTCTCATGTATGGGAAAGAAGCTGTCCTCCCGCCCAATTTATCTCTTCCCGCTCTGCAGTTATCTCAAGAGTGTCATGGTACCCCTTGCCCCGCCTTGCAAACCCGCATTGACACCCTGCTGAAATTAGAAGAGGAAAGGCAGAAAACCCGGGAAAAATTCGCCATCCACTAGAGTCAAATCAAGAAATGGTTCGATAAAAATTCTGCAAGAGATAAAAAATTTGAAGTAGGAGATCTTGTCCTAAAGTGGGATAAATCTCACGAAGAAAAAGGGAAACATGCCAAATTTCAAGCACTATGGATAGGTCCCTTTCAGGTTAAAGAAAAGGTGGGTCCCCATACATTCCGATTGCAAACTCTGGAAGGAAAAGTCGAGGTCCTCCCGGTAAACGGGCATGACCTAAAACACTATTTTACTTGTGTAGCCCTCAAAGGGCTGTTTCTGCCCATGTATTATAAAAGTCGTGTTTTTGTTCTACTTGTCAAAAAAAAAAAAAAAAAAAAAAAATCTTTCTCTAAATCTACAAGGAAAGACCTTGTCTAAGCTACCCGCAACTGGCTCACTCCTTGATAGGTTCTATGCTGATGAAAGGCCCTTCCCGCAAAACACGGAGCAGTCAAAACTCGCTTGTAATGGGCACCAAGGGATAGTGCACGGCCTTACTGGAGCCTTCAAGCATAAGGAACCACCTAGCGGCTTTGAAAGGTGCAGGCAGAAAAGGTCTTGCATAGCAGCAATCGGATCGTGAGGGAACAGGGCTAACTCAAGAGAATTTCAGGTCATCCGGGAAAAACCCAAGTCCTCATATAAGACCAGGAGCAACCTCTCTGCAAGCAAAATAAGTCGGGATCCCTCATCCGCCCAGGAAAAATATGCCCATCTAAATAAGTGCCACAGGCACATTCTCAAATAAGTGCAATCGCACACAAATAAAGGGTAAAGGATTGAGAAAGGCTTCTTGCGCAGAGAGGTGATTTAACGACTCCGCCGGGGTATTGACCAGACTCGCTGGCAGCGAAGCAACGTTCATGACTCCTTAGGCAGTGACTCCGCCAGAGCCGAGAGGTTCGCTGGCAGCGGAGCAACACCATGAGGACGAAATAATTGTACCAGACCCTGCAGTTGTCCAAGGTTTCCCCGACCCTCCCGGTCCTGGAGCGCGAAGAATTAAAATTCGGTTGATCTGCACCCAATAAGCCAAAAGGCCAGGCAACTATGCGAGGTGACAAAGGAAGGAAGGTGTAAACTCTAAGGTAAAAGAACAAGCTAGTATTAGGCCCCTCCCTCCTCCCTGTTGACGGGAAAATATGTCCGGCCAATAGTAGGGGATCTCCCCGGTAGAAAGTCCCAATTAGACTTTGAACCGTTTGGAGTAGGGATCCCGTCCGGGGTGTGGGTCCGGCTACCACTTAAATGACTTTCTCTTCGGTCTCGAGCAACCTGATTGAAACTGCAAACATACACTTATTCACACGATACAGAATACATGACTGATGTATCAAACCAATATATGACACTGTGCGTAGCAAGGTAATAGACAAAATGCATACACTCAGGAAGTGTCGTTAGCAACACATCTATGGGGTATGCATGCAGGATAATCTGACCACCAAAGAAACAGTTCTTTATGGAAAGAATATCCCTTAACATTCCAAAAGATATAACGAAACGCTAATAAAACAGTTCATTAACATTCATCATAAGAGTAAATAATAAACTCGAGCATCATCAACACAATCACAGATAGCTATGGTGCATGAATGATACTATTAATAACACAGATTCATTAATCAAAAGATATTCTGAAACTGTACGCAGAATACACACAGTGTTGTCACAGCTAAACACATCATCCAATCAAAGGGGTTTTAACATGTATTGTATTACATATGCCAAGAGTATGATTCTTCAATTACAATGCAATATTTCCCTTCAGTCCAAAAAAGAGGAGCCCCTGACTATGTGCCCCGCAGGGGTATTTATAGATTCAAAACACGCCCTTAAGGCTTTCCGACGCTTCAACTTCCCGACGGTTCAGCTTCCCTGCGACCTTTTCTGAACATGTGACCTGCGACTTAGGTGTCGATGCGACCTGCGAGCTAAGTGCCCATGCGACCTGCGACCTGTGTGCCGGTGCGACCTGCGACATGGGGACGGTCGCGACTTGCGCCTGAAAATCTTAGCTATGGAGGTGGTTGTGTGATTGAGGTTTCTGGAACGTCAACTTTCTTGCCCTTGAGGAAATCTCGCCAAGTCTGGTAATCCGCTGTTATAGGGGCGACAAGAGGGGTTTCCTCTTTTATTCGATGCATACATTCTAGGGCATTCGGTATCAGAGTCTCCTTCTTCTGAGAGATCGGGATTGAGAGGGAGGCAAGCTTGGTATAGATTTGTACTGGAGTGACAAGCAACCGATTTAGGTTCTCTTGTGATGCCTCGAATTCTGGTGCGGCAGCAACTTGTCTCACGGGTTGCAGAAAAGACTGAATTTCCTGCTCTACCTGCTCCCAGTCTTTAGCTTCATCCAGTGCCCCTAATGACGGAATGTGATGAAGAGTGTTCATGGAGTCAATACCACTGATCAGGTGATTATATGCAGACATCACTTTGTCCAAATATTTGGCCAGCTTGTCTTTGGACTGCATATTCATCCGAATTTGTACTTTGGCGTCTTGTGTATGACTCCAATCCTTCCTAGGCACATGTTCGGGAGCTTGCTGATACTGTGCTGTCCAATTTATCATTTTGTCCAAAGCTACCGAGGCTTCCCTGAGCTGCTCATGCTTCTGTTTGGTTTCCTCTCGTGCCTCTGCCAATGGGGCCACTGCTTGCTTTAGGGTGAGCATTTCCTTATATACTTGCCTCATGGTCATTTCCAACACATCACACTCTTTCCTGACTGCCAGTGGGACCTCATTCACTTTGGCGGGCTTAATTTGGAGCTGTAGCATCTCACTTTCTAGTCTTGATTGCTCCTGCTCCGCTGCTTTTAGCCTGTTCTGTAGGGAAATAATCTCCCTGCTCATTCTAGTGACATTTTCCTCCGTGGCCGCGGCAAAAGCGGTACCTGCTGACGCTATCATTACAGGGTTAGTCCTTGTATCTGGGACTATGTCCTTTCCAGTGGCGACCGTAGATATGGCGGGATGGCTTTGTGCCAAGGATTTCCTTTTCTCTTGCCGTATTTTGAAAGAGAATTGGTCAAATGTCAATCTGGTCAGGTCGAAGACTTCTTCTTCTTGCTCCCCGGGAAAATCATCAACATTGAGAGTACTTTTCGCGCCACCTGAAGGGATCTCCAGGGGAGATATGTCAATGTCGTCTATTAGCTCGTCCTCCTCATCCTGCGTTTGACCCTTTTCTTTCTCCTTTTGCCGGCGCTCGGCTTCCACCTTGTCGTGTTCCTCCTTCTTCCTGCGTTCTGTCTCTGCCTCTGCTTCCTTTTCAGCTTTTCTCTTTCGCTCTGCCGCGGCGGCTTGTTCTGCCTTATTTTGACGATCGACTTTGTCAAGTTCTTCCTTAAGTGCTTGTTCTGCCGCCGCCTGTGCCTCCTTTTCCTGTCTTTCCTTTTCCTCTTCCTTTTTCTTTTTTCGCTCCGTCCTGGCATCTTTCTTACGTTTCTCTTCATCCTCCTTCATTTTCTTGTCCTCTTCCTTCTTGGCTTGGGCTTCTGCTGCCCGTTTCTGATCCGAGGTGTCAGGCCCTATACTGGTCCGTGTTCTCTTATCTTTGGAGGAAGAAGAGCCTCCTAGCTTATGGCTCCTATCTTCTAAATTCTGGTGATCCTCTTCTTCTCGGTCAGAGTCAATCCCTGGAGCTAGATGCCTGTCTGCGTTGTACCAGTTTCTTTTTTCGTCCTCTGCCGGGCACTCGACATGCTGATAACTCCATCTAAAATTGGCCCTTTTACAATGCTCAGGAACTATCCCAACTGGGTCATAAGTTCGGCAATCCAGATTTCTGAAGTGGTAACTTTTTATCTCTTCGCCTTCACGCCCTACTTCTCTGAAGTCCTTGACTGTATAAGCACCAATGGTGAGAGGTAGAGCGGGCCAAGGTTTCTTCTTCCCTTTGGAAAGGACATTGGAGAAGCCCGAGGTCATCTAGGAACATACCTCCTGCATGAGCACCTTATCGGTAATAAACTTAGGCAGAGCATGTGGTGCTTTGAATGAGCCAAATACTCGGATGATTGTAAATTCTGCGAATGGAAACCAGTGTGCCACCTGACCTAGTGTCTCCATTGCTCACCAAGACATGCAGGGGGTGTCTTGACCAAATAGTTTCCCGTAAAGGGAAGGAATGAATATATGAGAGATTTGCTCAATATCTGACTTGTACCTGGATTCCCAGAATACCTTGTTCTGCAAATGGATTTCCCGGGTCTGTTCAGAGTCCCAGTTATGTGGCCATCCCTCAACATGCAGCTGGGCACAGACAGCATCTAATAAATACGAAGCCATATAAAATTCTGACGGCGCTCCCTCATCTGGGGCTAAAGCTGAAGCCAAATTTGTGTGCATGGAGCCCATTAATATACCAGCCCAATTGAACCGAGTGCCGTGTACTGTTACGTGTTCCATAATGGTTTCCCATGTTCCGTTGAAAGTGGTGGCGTCCGAACGTCCGTACACTCTGCACAGCATGGCGGCCACTAACTTATACACCTTCCTCAGACTGGCCACCGGGTACTCCTGGTCTTTCTTGATTTTAAACTTGTCTGGTTCTGCCCACCATTTTCTGATTGTATCAACCATCGGCACTTCATTTGGTGAAACGCACATTCCTGGGTAAAGTTTTCACTGGGTTAGTAGCTATGTTTTTGAGCTTCCAACGTTGCAAAAGCTTTACCTCCACTATCTCTGGATTGCGAAATTCTTAGATCCGTCTTCGTATGATCCACTCTAACATTTCTGGGTACGTAAAGATGGCGGGATGTGACCTCGCTAGGTGCAATTTGGATTTTTGGAATTTCTCAGTATATTTCCTGTCCTGAGATCTTCTCGAAACTCATCTTCATATGTATGGTCAAACCAGAGGTAACTCCATACCACCTAAGGCTGTCCCCCTTTGCGAAGGTGCAAAGAGTGTCTCTGTATATTGGTGGAGGGGATGTTTGTATGTCTGTGTCTGACTCTTCTTCCACCACCTGCCTACTCTTCTTTCGGGACACCCGGGGTGCCATGTTGCTAGAGTCGGAGAGGACCAGTATCGTGTCTGCTCCAAATTCACCTATTTCATTCAGGAAGGAATCCCAGGATGAGAAATACATGATGATAACGGCTAAATACAGTTTACGCATGCAGAGTTTAATTTACTATTCTCTTGGGGTCGCAGGGTCGCTGATCTACAAAATACCTCACATGCGACCTCGCGACCTGGCGACTAGGTCGCAGGGTTGCAGAGTCGCTAACAGAGGGTAGCGCGACCTTGCGACCGGGTCACTGGGTCGCAGGTCGCACTTGGGCCTGCTGGGGGGTTTCGAGCGCGCACGGTTTTGCGGATAATTTCTCCCTAACGGGAAACATGCGCGGCTGGAAAGGGTTTAAACTTGAAATAAGGCATAGCCATGAGGAATTGGGCAAGACACAGGTGACCCTGGGGTTTATGAGAAACAAAACAACAATAAAACTCAACAGAAACCCTACATCTTCACCAGAAAGCAATTAAGGCCGTGGGGAGGCTCAATAATGGCAAGAAATGCTGGGGAAGGAAACACAGGGAGGAAAAGGCAACTTACCCGGAAGAAAACGTGCCAGTCGACCTGTCAGAGCAATTCCACGATTTTCGCCGCGAGTCACAAATGCGACCTAGCGACCTGCCCTTATAAAAAGGAGTCGCACGTGCGAGCAATAAATGAGGTCGCAAGTTGATAGTTTGCGACCTTGCGACCTTGCGACCTTAGGGTCGCTGGGTCGCAAGGTCGCAAATTGCCTGACTTCCGACTCTTGCGACCTGGCGACCTGGCGACCTTAGGGTCGCAGAGTCGCATAGGTCGCATGGGTCGCAAATCATGGATTCGCGACTTAGCGACTTGCTCTTAAAAACTTTACTTGGCTTTTTCTCCTTTAGTTTCAAAGGGGCTCCAAAAATTTTGAAGTGTGTGTTATTATTTTTTGTATTTTTGGAAGGGTGTTGTAGGGGCTACAACAAATGGCGATTCACTGGATGAATTCAGAGTCTCTGCCGATGAAGGGTCGATGAGGGAGGAGGGAGGGGTCTAATAATAGCTTGTTATTTTACCTCAGAGTTTACACCTTCCTTCCTTTGCCACCCCGCATAGTTGCCTGGCCTTTTGGCTTATTGGGTGCAGATCAACCGAATTGAACTTTTCACGCTCCAGGATCGGAAGGGTTGGAGAAACCTTGGAGAACTGCCGGGTCTGGTACAATTATTTTGTCCTCATGGTGTTGCTCCGCTGCCAGCGAACCTCTCGGCTCCGGCGGAGTCACTGCCTAAGGAGTCATGAACGTTGCTCCGCTGCCAGCGAGCCTGGTCAGTACCCCGGCGGAGTCGTTACAACACCTCTCTGCGCAGGAAGCCTTTCTCAATCCTTTACCCTTGATTTGTGTGCGATTGCACTTATTTGAGAATGTGCCTGTAGCACTTATTTAGATGGGCATATTTTGCCTGGGCGGATGAGGGATCCCGACTTATTTTGCTTGCAGAGAGGTTGCTCCTGGTCTCATATGAGGACTTGGGTTTTTCCCGGATGACCTGCAATTCTCTTTGAGTTAGCCCTGTTCCCTCACGATCCGGTTGCTGCTATGCAAGACCTTCTCTGCCTGCACCCATCGAAGCCGCGAGGTGGTTCCTTATGCTTGAAGACTCCAGTAAGGCCGTGTACTATCCTTTGGTGCCCATTACAAGCGAGTTTTGACTGCCCTGTGTTTTGCGGGAAGGGCCTTTCATCAGCATAGAACCTCTTCAAGGAGTGAGCCAGTTGCGGGCAGCTTAGACAAGGTTTTCTTTGTAGAGTTAGAGACAGAGTCTTCTTTTTTCTTCTTCTTCTTTTTTTTTTTTTTTTTTTAACAAAACGGCTTTTTATGATACAGGGGGGGAAAACAGCCCTTTGAGGGCTATTCAAGTAAAATAGTGTTTGAGGTCATGCCTGTTTACCGGGAGGACCTCGACTTTTCCTTCCAGAGTTTGCAATCGGAAAGTATGGGGACCCACCTTTTCTTTAACCTGAAAGGGACCTATCCATAGTGCTTGAAATTTGGCATGTTTTCCTTTCTCTTCGTGAGCTTTATCCCACTTTAGGACAAGATCTCCTACTTCAAATTTTTTATCTCCTGCAGACTTTTTATCGAACCATTTCTTGATCCGACTCTGGTGGATGGCGAATTTCTCCCGGGTTTTCTGCCTTTCCTCTTCCAATTTCAGCAAGGTGTCAATGCGGGTTTGCAAGGTGGGGCAAGGGGTACCATGACACTCTTGAGACAACTGCAGAGCGGGAAGAGACAAATTGGGTGGGAGGATAGCTTCTTTCCCATACACGAAAAAATATGGTGAGGTACCTATTGAGGACTTAGGGGTGACGCGATCAGCCCAAAGTGCATTTTGGAGAGCATTATGCCAGTTTCGTTGGTGAGACAGAAGGGTCTTTTTAATGATGCGAATCAGATTTTTATTTGTTGATTCTGCTAGACCATTTCCTTGGGGATAGTACTTTGCAGAGTGTTTAAGAACAATGCCATTTTCCAAAGCAAAATCATATAATTTAAAAGATGAAAAATATGTTGCATTATCAAAAACCAAGGAAGTTGGAACGCCAAACCTGGTAATGATGGAATGAGTGACGAATTGCATTACCTCCTGATCGTTGATTTGGCGTAACGATACTGCCTCAACCCACCTGGTGAAATAATCAGTAGCCGTTAGAATGTACCGGTGTTGCTTAGACGAGTGGGGTAAAATCTCACCAATGACGTCCAGTCCCCATTGTTGAAAAGGTTCTTCTACTGCTACTGACGACAAAGGGGCAGCGGGACGCGCTTCTCGGCTTGCGAATTTCTGGCATTGAATGCACTTCCGAACATATGCGTGAGCATCTCTGAACAGAGTTGGCCAATAATAACCTACTCGCATTATTTTATGGGCCGTAGTATCCCCGGCAAAATGACCTCCTGCTGGTCCATCATGCAGCTCGATTAAGATTTTCTGAGCTTCATCATATTCCAAGCAGCGTAACATGACCCCATCGGAATGTTTCCTGAAGAGCTTCCCTTGGATTAACTGGTAAGACGCAGCTTTGAGTCTGATTGCACGTTTCTGCCGGGCATTTAGAGCGGGGTCCAGTGTACCATGTGCTAAATATTCTAAAATATCCGAGTACCAAGAAGGGTTCCTTACCTGAGGTACAACGTCGGTTTGGTACATATCAATTTCTTGTTCCCAATTATCTTCTTCAACCTGGTGGGAACTTGCGGCCTCTGCAGCCATTTGGCATAGACCTTGCCCTTTAACTGTGCGTGTTGGCTTAAACTCTAGGTCGTATTCTTGCATACACGCAACCCAGTTCCCTCGTCTCTCGCCCAGCTCTTGCTGCATGAACAGTGAGCGAACAGCTGGGTGAGGAACGTAAACCGTGACATGGTTTTTTAGGATGTATGGTCTGAAATGTTTGACCGCCTTATATACCGCATAGGCCTGTTTTTCGATTTCAGGATAATTTAATTCAGCTCCCTGCAGACCGGTGCTCATGAATGAAATGGGACGTTCGTCATTATTTCTGTCCTTTTGTGTGAGTACGGCTGCCAGGGACGAATCCGAAGTGAACGTATACAAGCTGAAATCTCTGCCGAAATCTGGGCTCTGGAGAGAAGGTGCTTCAGCTATCGCTTTCTTGATCTGGTCGAAAGCTTCCTTTTCGGGTTGATTCCATTTGAAGGTAGCATTTTTCTTTATCATTCCCTGCAGTGGCTTCACTATCTGGGCGAAATCTGATATAAACTTACGTACAAAATTGATTTTGCCCAAAAAGGATTGCATTGCTTTCTTACCACTGGGGGGAGGGATTTGAGCAATGGCTTTCGCACGTTCCGGATTAACGACAATGCCTTGCTTCGTTATGATATGACCTAGCAGATTTCCTTCTGCTACGGCGAAAATACTCTTCTTTGGGTTGAGCGAGATACCGTATTTTCTGCACCTTTCGAAGATCTGTCTGAGGTGACGCAAATGATCCCCCCGATGTTTAGAAAACACAGTAACGTCATCCAAGTAGACCACCACACTTTGGCCTATCAGACCTCTGAATGCTATATCCATAGCTCTTTGGAAAGTTGCTCCTGCGTTGATTAATCCAAAAGGCATACGCCTGAATGCGAAGGTTCCCCACTTAGTCCGAAAAGTAGTCTTTAACCTGTCTGGTTCAGCCACCAGTACTTGATTGTAGCCAGAGAAACCGTCCAACAAAGAGAACATTTCTGACCCGGACACTGCTTGTAATATTTGCTCCATAGGGGGCACCGGGTAATTATCTTTATTCGAGGCCCTGTTTAAGTTTCGGAAGTCCACACACAAGCGAATTTCACCTGACTTTTTCCACACTGGAACCAAATTGGACACCCATGTGGAATGGCGAACTTTGAAGATAATGCGTGCATCTAAAAGTTTTTTGAGTTCCTTCAGAATCAATGGTTCCATCGTAGGATGTACTTTCCTGAGCTTTTGTTGGAAAGGTTTTACATTTTCTTTGATGGGTATCACATGTTGTATGATTCAAGTATCGTATGTGCGTAAGTCCTCATACGTCCAAGCGAATACGTCACGATACTTGCGAAATAGCTGAGTGAAATCCTGAGCCTCTTGAGGGGTGCAGTCCTTCCCAAGGTTGACAAATTTAGGATTATCCTCTGATCCCAAGCTCACTTGTCGATGAGCTAAGATAGAGCTCTGTACTTTGGCATTTGGGGGCCCACGGAAACGATTTTGCAGATCGAAAAGCTTCTCAAGCGATACCACCCCTTTAGGCATGGGGTTTCCTTTGACTTGCTCGTACTCCTTTTTCATAGCTTGGTCATGTTCATCTTCATCTATAGTAGCGTCTTTGAATATCTCTGAGTTACACATAAATTCCAGCACCTGTTGATCATCATCGAAAACACGCAAGTTAGTGATATTGTCTGGCACGGAGGGTTTATACATAACTTCAATAGAAAAACCATCCCTCAAAGGGGTAAATCTGGCGGCAGCATTAGCCAGAGTATCTGTCGCTGCATTATGCATTCTTAGAACAGATTTAATTCCAAAAGCGTCAAAAGCAGAAATTAGCCGCCATACCTCTTGTTGATACGCCTTTAAATGTGGAGACAAACAATGAATAGTATTGCGTACCTGCCGAGTGATAATCTCGGAGTCTCCAATGACCTGTAAGCATTTTACCTTCAAATCCAGTGCCTTTTTAAGCCCAAGGATCAAAGCTTCATACTCAGCAGTGTTGTTAGTGCATTGGAACTCCAGCCGACAAGAGACTAAGAATTTTTTCTTATGCGGATCAAGCAAAATGCAGCCAGCGCCAGAACCATCAAGATTTTTGGAGCCATCGTAATACAAGGTCCATATGTAGCTTTCCGGGTCCTTGGGGGTAATGGATTGCGGAGGAATTTCGGCTTGGTGTAAGACAGTTTGGGCTTGTTCCTCTGCGACGAGTGTCATTTCAGAAAGGACCTCGGGGCCTACTGAAGACTAGGGAGGTCGGTAACATCCAAAAATGGAATCTAGAAAACACACACCAAGTTCCTCCTGGGCAAAGCTGATGGGTTCATTTGTGGCATCCAAATCAGTTACAGTGTGTTTCATGTATGGTTCAATTTCGACTCTGATTTGGTTGTTTCTCCCTTTGTAAGGTAGCCATAAGTGGGACCAATCTGTGGCGAAGTATCCTTGCAACTTGCTAGACCAGTCTCTACTAAGCAGTACACCATAGGCTTCGGGGATGTCAACGACCACAATATCAATACATTGATGGACTCTAGAGTCGGATGAGAGGCGGATGATGACATTGTTTAGTTCTCCAACGGCTGGTACTTGTGATATGTCAAGTTGAATGATTTTTGCGTCAGTTTTCTCTGGGAGAATGTTGAGTTTCTTGCACACAAATAGAGGCATGACATTTGTGGATGCACCGGAGTCAACGAGACAATTGTGAACGTTGAAGTTAAACATCTCAAAAGACAAAAGGAAGGGAGGGGTGGATCCTCTCGAGTTCGTGTTGACAGCGTTCACTATAGACTGAATATCTGGACTGGTTTGTGCAGATGTGTTGCTGACATTTTTCGTATTTTGGTTGTTGGCGAAAGCTTTTAGAATAAGTTCCTTTTGATTCGTGATGCGGGCCAACTCGTAGAGCGAGATATTAGCTCTGGTCTTTTTCATGTCTTCCACTATGTTGTAGCTAGTATCAGTTTAGGGACTAGGTTCGGTAGTGGTTTTCGAGGGTTCCACCGGGAGCTTGGTCTTTTGACTTGCTTTGCTGTTACTATTCGTGGGCTTCTCCGGCATAGCTTGTCCTTCGTTTCCAGGAGGAAGAATTTTCCTCAGGAAAGCCCTTTTCTTGTCCTCATATGATTGTTCGGGGACAGTTCCTTTGCTTCTAAGACTATAATTTTGAGTGGGCTGAACCTTGGGACTGTCTGCCATGTTGATATCAATGGGAGCAAGACTCTCCCCCCCGCGGATTATATCAAAAGTGAGGACAGAGGCTCCTGGTTCCCCATCTAAGAGCGAACCTTCATCTCGATCAGAAACATCATCCTCTGTCAGGTTTCCTGGAGTTTGGTCATCCAAAAGTTGGTTAACCACCGCGGTCATGCTGCCAATCCATTGCGGGCACGTTTTCTCAGAATGGGAAGCTTGGTGAAAAGAGCAAAAATTGTCTTTCCCTATCTCTTCCACGTTGAGAGCGGCACTGGAGTTTGACGGAGGTTTGCTGGTGTTGGGGTTACTTTTCTTGAAAAAGGGTTTTGGGGGTTTAGTAGTAGTTGATGTCTCAATGCCTTTTCTCTTCAAGTCAGATACCTCATTCGTTAGTAGTTTGAGGGTCTTGGCCATACTCTCGAAATCAAAAGTTTCTTTCTCTCTGTTAGGGGTGGAGGAGTGACCCTTTTTATTGATTGGTTTGTGATCATCCTTTCCCTCGTGGTCCATGACTCCTATCGACAACATGTCCTTCTCTACCGCGAGAGCAGCAGCGTAATTTGCTGTAAGAGTAGCGCGGGCCTCACGTTTGACGAAAACGACAATATCCCTAGGGAGAGCTTTAGTATAGTAGTCGATGGTGATAGAATCGTCCAATGCTAAGTTTGGAGGAAATTTTTGCAATATTGTGGCGAAGCGTTGGTTAAAGTCTTTAACTTTCTCTCTTCTATGACACTTGATGGTGCTTAGTTCTGTGAGGAGCATAGAGGGTGTTTTATCTTCTGCAAACTTTTGCAGGAACACACGACGGAACTGGTCCCATGAAGTAATAGAAGCACTGGGTAGGGAACGGTACCAAGTGGCTGCAAGGTTTACAAGAGTGTGTGGGAAGAGTCGACATGCGACATCATCGGACTGAACTCTCATGATTTGTAGAGACAGATAGAAACTACTAATATGGTCTTCCGCTGATGTGCCTTTCTCAGGATCGAACTTAGGAAGATGCTTCTCTGGGTGTCTAGGCATATCATGGAGAGGACCTAAAAGAGCCAATGGGGATTGAGCCATCCAGGCTAGAGGCTGCACCCTCCTGGGGTGCTGATGATATCGAGTTTCTGCCTCGGACTCACTTCCCGTCCCTGACACTGATGCTCCTTCATGATGGCGAGAGTGCTCATCTCGGTGTCTTTCACGGTTATTCATGTTTCTAAAATACTCCCAGTTGTGGGGAGGGGGCCTATTTTGGTTTTGGTGGTGATGATGGTTGGGTTGGTGTCTCCGGCCACGGACTATATCTCCTCTACCTCCACGTCCGTGACCCCTGTTGACCCCACCCTCATTTCTTCGAGGCCTATTTCCTTCCCCCGCATTTCTTCGGGCTGTGTTACCTTCTCTTTCAATTCTTCGACCCCCTTCTCATTCTTCTGGTGGAGAATAAACTTGGTTGTTGTTCCACTGATGTAAGTCAGGCTGAGGTTCGGGGAAAGGTTCTGTATCAGGGAAACCTTCACTATCTTGGAGAATGGGGTCATTTTCTTGGACAGCCCGCCCGAGGTCTTCAATCATGGAATTCACAAGTTCAGGTATGGTGCTGACTAGCACGCCATTACGAGTGACGTTTTCGGCTGGGGTCCTAGTGTGGGCTAGGAATTCCATGATTGGAGCATACCGTAAATCCCTGACGAGATTGCGAGCGACTGGGCGTAAGGATCTCAACTGTTCGTTTGTGATTTCAAAATATCGAGCCTCCTCCCTTGGAATATCTTCCAAGGGGGGAAGATGAGGTTCGTTATTTATGACCTCCAGGTGGGGAGTTTGTAACGGAATGTCAGTTGTATGCTGGGAGGATGCCATGGCCCTCCTTCTAGCGCTAAATCTGTTGACGGGAAAATATGTCCGGCCAACAGTAGGGGATCTCCCCGGTAGAAAGTCCCAATTACACCTTGAACCGTTGGAGTAGGGATCCCGTCTGGGGTGTGGGTCCGGCTACCACTTAAATGACTTTCTCTTCGGTCTCGAGCAACCTGATTGAATCTGCAAAAATACACTTATTTACGTGATACATAATACATGACTGATGTATCAAACCGATATATGACACTATGCGTAGCAAGGTAATAAACAAAATGCATACACCCAGGAAGTGTCGTTAGCAACACATCTATGGGGTATGCATGCAAGATAATCTGACCACCAAAGAAACAGTTCTTTATGGCAAGAATATCCCTTAACTTTCCGAAAGATATAACGAAATGCTAATAAAACAGTTCATTAACATTCATCATAAGAGTAGATAGTAAAATTGAGCATCATCAACACAATCACAGATAGCTATGAGGCATGAATGATACTATCACTAACACAGGTTCATTAATCAAACGATATTATGAAAATGTATGCAGAATACACACAGTGTTGTCACAGCTAACACATCATCCAATCAAAGGGGTTTTAACAAGTATTTGTATTACATATGTCAAGAGTATGATCTCAATTACAATGCAATATTGCTCTTCAATCCACAAAAGAGAAGCCCCTTAACTATGTGCCCCACAGGGGTATTTATAGATTCAAGAAACGCCCTTTAGGCCTTCCAACGCTTCAACTTCCCGACGGTTCAGCTTCCCTGCGACCTTTGCCGAATATGCGACCTGCGACCAGAAGATTGCGACCTAAAGATTTGCGACCTGCGACTTAGGCGCCGGTGCGACTTGCGACCTGGGGAACCAAATGCGACCTGCGACCTAGCAGTTAAGCTATGGAGGTGGTCGCGTAATTGAGAGGTCTGGAGCGTCTATCTTCTTCTCCTTGAGGAAGTCTTGCCAGGCCTGGTAATCCGCTGCTATAGGGGAGACTAGAGAGGTTTCTTCTTTTAACTGATGCGTACATTCCAAAGAATTCGGTATCAGAGTCTCCTTCTTCTGGGAAATATGGATGGATAGGGAGGCAAGCTTGGTATAAATTTGTACTGGAGTGACAAGCAGCCGGTTTAGGTTCTCTTGTGATGCCTCAAATTCTGGTGCGGCAGCAGCTTGTCTCAAGGGTTGCAGAAAAGACTGAATTTCCTGATCTACTTGCTCCCAGTCTTTATTTTCGTCCAGTGCCCCCAACGACGGAATGTGATGAAGAGCGTTCATGGAGTCTATACCATTGATCAGGTGATTATATGCAGACACCACCTTGTCCAAGTCTTTGACCAGCTTGTCTTTGGACTGCATCTTCATCCGGATTTGTACTTTGGTGTCTTGTGTGTGACCCCAATCCTTCCTAGGCACATTTTCGGGAGCTTGCTGGTACTGCGCTGTCCAGTTTATCATTTTGTCTAAAGCTGCCGAGGCCTCCTTGAGCTGCTCATGCTTCACTTTGGTTTCCGCTCGTGCCTCTGCTAATGGGGCCACTGTTTGTTTTAGGGTAAGCATTTCTCTGTATACTTGCTGCATGGTCGTTTCCAATACGTCACATTCTTTCATGACTGCCAGTGGGACTTCATTGACTTGGGAAGGCTTACTTTGGAGCTGTCGCACTTCACTCTCCAGTACTGCTTTCTCCTGCTCCATTGCTTTTAGCCTGTTTTGTAGGGAGATAATCTCCCTGCTCATTCTAGTGACATTTTCCTCCGTAGCTGCGGCAAAAGCGGTACCTGCTGATGCTATCATTACGGGGTTAGTATTTGTATCCAGGACTATGTCCTTTTCAGTGGCGACCGTAGAAATGGCGGGATGGCTTTGCGCCAAGGATTTTCTTCTCTCTTGCCGTATCTTGAAAGAGAATTGGTCAAATGTCAATCTAGTCAGGTCGAAGACCTCTTCCTCTTGTTCCCCGGGAAAATCGTCATCAGGGAGGATACTTTTCTTGCCACTCGGAGGAATGTCCAGGGGAGATATGTCGATATCATCTATCAATTCATCCTCTTTATCTTGTGTTTGTCCTTTTCCTTTCTCCTTTTGCCGGCGCTCGGCTTCTGCCTTGTCATGTTCCTCCTTCTTCCTGCGTTCTGACTCTGCCTCTGCTTCTTTTTCAGCTTTTCTCTTTCGCTCTGCTGCGGCGGCTTGTTCTGCCTTCTTTTGACGATCGACTTTGTCAAGTTCTTCCTTAAGTGCTTGTTCTGCCGCCGCCTGTGCTTCCTTTTCCTGTCTTTCCTTTTCCTCAGCCTGCTTCTTTTTCCGCTCTTTCCTGGCATCTTTCTTACGTTTCTCTTCATCCTTCTTCATTTTCTTTTCCTCTTCCTTCTTGGCTTGGGCTTCTGCTGCCCTTTGCTGATCCGAGGTGTCCGGCCCTGTATTGGTCCGTGTTCTTTTATCTTTGGAGAAAGAAGCGCCTCCTAGTTTATGGCTCCTATCTTCTAAATTCTGGTGATCCTCTTCTTCTTGGTCAGAGTCGATCCCCGGAGCTAGATGCCTGTATGCGTTGTACCAGTTTCTTTTTTCGTCCTCTGCCGGACGCTCGACATGCTGATAACTCCATTTAAAATTTTCCCTTTTACAATGCTCAGGAACTATCCTGACTGGGTCATAAGTTCGGCAATCCAGATTTCTAAAGTGGTAACCTTTTATCTCTTCCCCTTCACGCCCTACTTCTTTGAAGTCCTTGACTATATAAGCACCAATGGTGAGGGGTAAAGCGGGCCAAGGTTTCTTCTTCCCTTTGGAAAGGACATTGGAGAAGCCCGAGGTCATCTGGAAACATACCTCCTGCATGAGCACCTTATCGGTAATAAACTTAGGCAGAGCATGTGGTGCTTTGAATGAGCCAAATACTCGGATGATTGTAAATTCAGCGAATGGAAACCAGTGTGCCACCTGACCTAGTGTCTCCATTTCTCGCCAAGACATGCAGGGGGTGTCTTGACCAAATAGTTTCCCGTAAAGGGCGGGAATGAATATATGAGAGATTTGCTCAATATCTGACTTGTACCTGGATTCCCAGAATACCTTGGTCTGCAAATGGATTGCCTGGGTCTGTTCGGAGTCCCAATTATGTGGCCATCCCTCAACATGCAGTTGGGCACAGACAGCATCTAATAAATACGAAGCCATCTAAAATTCTGACAACGTTCCTTCATCTGGAGCTAAAGCCGAAGCCAAATTTGTTTGCATTGAGCCCACTAATATGCCAGCCCAATTGAATCGAGTGCCGTGCGCCGTTACGTGTTCCATAATGGTTGCCCATGCTCCGTTGAAAGTGGTGGCGTCCGAACGTCCGTATACTCTGCACAGCATGGCGGCCACTAACTTATACACTTTCCTCAGATTGGCCACCGGGTACTCCTGGTCTTTCTTGACTTTAAATTTATCTGGTTCCGCCCACCATTTTCTGATTGTATCAACCGTCGGTACTTCATTTGTGGAAAACCATCTCGGGGTAAAATTTACCTCTGGTTGGGGTAGTGAGTAGTAGACCTGTGCTTTTGAGCTCTCCAACATTGCAAAAGCTTTACCTCCACTATCTCGGATTGCGAAATTCTTAGGATTCGACTTCTGTATGATCCAGTCTAACATTTCTGGGCACGGAAAGATGGCGGGATGTGACCCTGCTAGGTGCAATTTGGATCTCTTGACCTTCAGGTATACTTCCCGGTCCAGGAGATCTTCTGGAAACTCATCTTCTGGTATGGCGAACTCGCGGTATACTTCATACCACCTAAGGCTGTCCCCCTTTGCGAAGGTGCAAAGAGTGTCTCTGTATATTGGTGGAGGGGATGTTTGTATGTCTGTGTCTGACTCTTCTTCCACCACCTGCCTACTCTTCTTTCGGGACACCCGGGGTGCCATGTTGCTAGAGTCGGAGAGGACCGGTATCGTGTCTGCTCCAAATTCACCTGTTTCATTCAGGAAGGAATCCCAGGATGAGAAAGACATGATGATAACGGCTAAATACAGTTTACGCATGCAGAGTTTAATTTACTGTTCTCTTGGGGTCGCAGGGTCGCTGATCTACAAAATACCTCACATGCGACCTCGCGACCTCGCGACTAGGTCGCAGGGTCGCAGAGTCGCTAACAGAGGGTCGCGCGACCTTGCGACCGGGTCGCTGGGTCGCAGGTCGCACTTGGGCCTGCTGGGGGGTTTCGAGCGCGCGCGGTTTTGCGGATAATTTCTCCCTAACGAGAAACATGCGCGGCTGGAAAGGGTTTAAACTTGAAATAAGGCATAGCCATGAGGAATTGGGCAAGACACATGTGACCCTGGGGTTTATGAGAAACAAAACAACAATAAAACTCAACAGAAACCCTACATCTTCACCAGAAAGCAATTAAGGCCGTGGGGAGGCTCAATAATGGCAAGAAATGCTGGGGAAGGAAACACAGGGAGGAAAAGGCAACTTACCCGTAAGAAAAATGCGTCAGTCGACCTATCAGAGCAATTCCACGATTTTCGCCGCGAGTCACAAATGCGACCTAGCGACCTGCCCTTATAAAAAGGAGTCGCACGTGCGAGCAATAAATGAGGTCGCAAGTTGATATTTTGCGACCTTGCGACCTCGCGACCTTAAGGTCGCTGGGTCGCAAGGTCGCTGAGTCGCTAATTCCCTAATTACTTAATTTTGCGACCTCGCGACCTTGCGACCTTAAGGTCGCTGGGTCGCAAGGTCGCGAATTTCCTGACTTGCGACTCTTGCGACCTGGCGACCTGGCGACCTTAGGGTCCCAGAGTCGCATAGGTCGCATGGGTCGCAAATCACGAATTCGCGACTTAGTGACTTGCTCTTAAAAACTTACTTGGCTTTTTTCTCCTTCAGTTTCAAGGGGGGCTCCAAAAATTTTGAAGTGTGTGTTATTATTTTTTGTATTTTTGGAGGGTGTTGTAGGGGCTACAACAGTGCCAAAATGTAAGCCACAG